>OU343220.1:244417053-244726771 GCA_910596185.1 Chrysanthemum makinoi | reverse complement strand
GATCATCCCAGCATGAGATGGAGCCGGCGGGAAGTCGCTCAAGCCAATTACTAGCTTGGTCCCGTAGAGAGAATTCAAAGAGACGCAAGCTCGTGGTCTCCCGAGTAGTAGCATCGAGATCGATGGAATCAACGATTTTAAGGAAATCCTTAAGATGCTGATTAGGATCTTCGGGACGAAGTCCATGGAATGCACATCCGTTTTGCACCAACCGGATGGTGTCGGATCGAAGGGTCGTAGTTTGGGCTTGGTCGGGAAGCTCAATGGTGTTCCTATAGCCTAGGTGGCTTGGTCTCGAGTATTCACCAAGAGTACGGCCTCTTGGTGGGTCATTTGGTGGTGGGTTGATGAGTGGGGGTTGATTATCACCTTCCATGATGAAAAGTGATGGGTTACTAACAAAGGTCACAAAGAAGGGGGATAGACTACGAGGAAGCTAAAAATGAGAAAAAAAGCTTACTTGATAGGAATCAAGCAAGAGAACCTAAACGAGGTGGAAATCTAACTAGTTATTCTATTCCTCGGCAGCGGTGCCAAAAACTTGATACGCGTACAACGCGCTCGGGTCAAAAGGAAACTTCCTTTTCTTCGAGCAAGTTTTTCAACTATCTAGGCAGTGAACCTAATCGTTGTAGTGTAGTATTAGGGTAAGCCTCAGGATTGATATCGTTCTCTAGGGGAATAGGAATGCTAGTGAAAAATTACTACGCTAAGGTTGGGGTTGAGAAAGATTATTTTTTATCTTTTTAATAATTTTTTAGGAAGTTGAAAGGTACGAATATCGGGGTATTGGATTTGGGGGAAGGTATTTCTACCGATTACTCTACTATTATCTATTCTAATTAACTAAGCTAAGGGGCAGTCTTTGTCTAATTGATGTGTACTCGTATGATGATTAAAGATGTGTTTACCTAGATGCTATTACTCCCTAGTTATCTCCTATTGATGGTTGAATTGTGATGTCTTTATTCTTAATGAGTTGTGTCTTCTAAGGTTGCAGGGTATGCTTTCTTCCCTAACTCTTTGAGACTACCTTAAGGTTATTGCCTACAAAATCTCTGTGGAAAACTAGAAGGGGGGGTTGAATAGTTTTACCAATTTAAAACTTCCTTTTATATATTTAGATAGACTTATGTCAATCTATTTGGTTGTTTATGTTAATATATAAACGTGTAATGAAAGATAAAGAGTAAGAAGCACATCACCACGACACAGGTATTTATAGTGGTTCGGCTACAAGGACACATTCCTTGCCCTACTCCACTCCCCGAGTCACCTACTCGAGAGTTCGTAAGCACTACACCAATCTCCTTGTGGCGGAGAAGCCTTCACAACGTCGCTTAACCTTTTTCCGGTACAAAGCTAAATACCGAGTTCTTTCACACCAAGGCGAACCACACCTAACACAATGTCGCCTACCCTTTATACGGTGCTAGGCTAACCACCGAGTTCTTTCACACCAAGGAGAACTAATCCTATCACAACGTCGCCTACCCTTTATTAGGTACTAGGCTAAGCACCTAGTTCCATTACTATGGAGGAACTACTACCCTTCACAACACAACACTTAATATCAAGGAGATCCACTCCTTGTTACAACATCATCAAGGATATCACCATCCTTGGAAATAAACAAATACTTATATGTATAACGATGCACCTCATCGATTATACGACCTAGGCATTCTTTCCAAATGTGACTTGATTTGATTCTTCGACATCCTTCACTAATGTCTTTGACACAACGCTTGGCACCCTTCACTAATGCCTTCGTCTTGACACCTTTAGCATTCTTCACTAATGCTTTGACACGGATGATGAGCACCTTTCACTAATGCTTTTCATCTTGACACTTTCGGCATTCTTCACTAATGCCTTCAACCCATCTATAGAGAAAGGAAGAACTATCAACAAGAGAACCTTAGTTGTCTTGATGATTACGAAGAATGACAACTCATGGACTTGAGCTTGCACGTCTTCAAGAAGTGGTGATCTCGCCTTTAAGAGGAACCTAGAAGATCAAAACAAAAGACAATCTACATAGATCACTTGGATCTGAGGTTAGAGGGTTATAATACTTGGGGGAAGTATGTGTGTGAAGTAGTGAGTAGAAAGGAAGAAATGGCTCTCTATTTATAGAGAAAATTCTCTAATGTTCCCCGGATCCCACGGATCCCTACTACAAGGGATCCGGCTAGTACAAAGCCAGGGATCCGTGGAACGCTCTTCTTTGCCCATGGGTATTTTTGGTTATGGGTCATGGGTCATGGGTTATGGGTTGATCCATGGTTTTCTTTTTAGATACAATGAACTTGGTTAAGTGGTATATATAAAACTATGAGTTATGGGTCAATACCATATGTTAGTTTTTACCCATTTTAGTATATACTTGTTTTTACCCATTTTAGTATATACTTGTTTTTACCCATTTTGGTATACCTAGTTTAAGTATATGCTACCCCAATATGTAAACACTAATTGTTGTACATATGTATCTAAATCATAAAATCACTTATACTTGTTTTAGTGTTTTATGTGAAAACGTAAGTGTGTTAGGAAACTATTAACTCAAACTATTTACGTATTCTATTTGTTTCGTTAAAATGATTTTACGTTTGTTATCGACAAAACATTTAAAGATCGTAAAATATAAATAAACGTTTTTACGGCTTATTTGTATTAACAATCTCCCCCTTTTTGTTGATGACAAAACATAAAATTATTTTAAGGAAAAGCTAAAATTCGTAAAAGTTTGAATTTGTAGTTTTACTTTCTTTCTCCTCTTTTTGTCAAAACAAAAAGTGTTAAAAGAAACTAACACAATTTTTATAAGAAAAGGTATGAAAAAATGTAAAGAGAGTAAGTGACGGGAATGGTACTCGTCTTAGCTACCCCTTGACGAGTCCATCCCTTTGAAAGGGCGTCAAGGACATGACGTAAAATAAACTAATTGTGTTTGCAATTATGTTTGCAAATGGTTCGTCTAAGTGACGAAAGCTTGCTCCCCCTTGAAGATTGCAAAGTTGCAATGGGGTGTCATGAAGTATAGTCCAAAATTGGATTAAGTTGCAAATGTTTTTGCAATTTCGTTTGACACAAAGCTCCCCCTAGCTTTATGGTGTCAAAGTCTTCATGTGTTATTTTGAAAATCTACAAAGTAAAGGTTAGAAAACAAGAGTATAGTGCATAATTTCCTGCAAATAAACTCAAGTTAGTAAAAGTTTGTGCTTCTGATCCACGGATCCCGCGGTTCCTTTCTTGAAGGGATCCGGCTAGGAAATTTGTAGGGATCCGCTATCTGTGACATTTTCTTCAAAGAATGAGAGTGTTTTAATCAATGCTAACGAATATGTGAGGTAGTATATGATATATCAAGCACAACACATAAAGCACATAACAACTATGGCATAGAGATATTCATTCAATAAAAAACAAGAGATGATCAACCAAATCTCTAAAACTAAGAGAATGAACTAGCCATATAAGCGCTACTAATGCTAATGAGTTATCCAAACTCTAGATTAAACTAAAAGCTTAATGATGATCAAGGACGAGATAAGTTTTCCTAAACATTCTAAGTTTGAGCTTGTGACCATGATGCTCATCGTAGTTTAGGCTTGTTGACCTCTTCGAAACATTCGAGGAGGTGATAAAACATGAAACGTTGCTCTTCACGTAGTTCATGTATCAATCTTTCAACATGTTTACAATGATAGCAATCCTTGTCATGGTTTTGAATTTCTTGAAGTGGAAGTTCAAGTGAAGTGGGTTGAGAATCTTCAAATGAAGGAGGAATTGGTGGAGGCTCATTAAGTGATGGCTCTACAATGTTTGATGATGGAGGTAAAGAAGCATCAACTTCCATGTGGTCGGGTGGTTGACTTTGATGTCTTCTCGTAATCCAAAATGGACTATTGGGGGGAATGAGAGAGTTTGACATTGGATCAAGTGTTGATTCAATATTTTGATTTTGTTGCCCAACCTTTTCAAGTGAGTTTGTTGGTAGTGGTGGAAGGTGAGATGGCCAAGGAGGTAAGTCTTCTACATTGTGAGAATGTGGAGATGATTGTGAGGTGGCTCTAGGCACCAATGATGTTGGTTGAGTTGTGGAGGGGATGTTTGTTTTGGTAGAATTTGGAGATGAAGTCCTAGTGGGAACTATTTTCTTGGGGATTAGTTTGATTGGTTTCCTTGGTGTAGGAGAGATCCTAGCATTAGTGGACTTAACTGGAGATGATTCGGTTGAGGAAACTTCGTGTATGATCCTAGCAAATTTCTTGGGTGGTTCTTGAGTGGATGAGTTAGCACTAGGAGCCTTTCACATGATGAAATGACTAAGGGAGATGGTTGCAATTGCTGATAATTGTGTTTGTGTTTGATGACTAAAGTGTTCTTAGCAATATGGCTTATAAAGGGAAGTGCTTGGCAAGTGCATTTAAGACTTAATCCACTAATGTTCTTGGAAATATGATGATTAACATGCACAAGGTTGAAGTTCAGAGTTTCACTGATCTAGGAACTCATTTAAGATGAGATGGAGTGTTTGAGTTAGGAAGATGAGTTCAAATGATTGTTTTAGAAATGTTAGACATAAACTGTCACCCGGATCCCACGGTTCCTCTCCTGGAGGGATCCGCTAGGCTAATCCTAGGATCCCGGCTCTCAGCAGTTGTCACAGGTTTGAAATGAGGTTTCTAGGAGCTAAAGCCTATCTTATTTTTAGTGTTTCAGTTCTCCTAAGTGTTTTAAGATGAGAGGGTACTTGAATGATCAAATGTAATAAGTGTTATAGCAAATGATTGCTTCTTATGGAAAGGAGATGGGACAAGATGACTACCAATGGATGTCCAAGGATAACACTAAGAGTTATGGTGGTGTCAAGTCATAATAAATTATCCTAGTGATCAGATTTAAGCTTGAGGTGAAATTAGAAAAATTCTTAAAAATAACAATAATTGAAAAACTAATTTTTGTCTTACTTTGAGATAAAAATGATTAAAAACAATTTCCAAAAATTGTTTAATTTGTCCACTTAAGTGTTTTGAAAGATGAGAAACAGTTTGTGAGTATTGAAGTGGAAATATGGTGAGTTTTGATGTGTTGATAAATCAAGAGGCGTTTTGACTAAGATCTTAAGTAAGCCTTTAGTGAGTCTAAGCCTTTCTCATCCTTGAAGTGGTTTTAGTTGAATTCTAAAATCATATGCTTAGCTAATGTGATGTTTATCTAGAGAGTTATCTTGATGCAAGGAATGCTGTATTGCAGATCTGATGTCACGGATCCCACGGTTCCTTCAAGGGAGGGATCCGGCTAGGCTAATGCTAGGGATCCGGCATCTGCAGATCAGAATCTTCACAGAAATGATGTGTAGATTTTGCACACTAATAAATCTATAAACAAAGCAATAAGAACAAGCATGTCATCACAAAACACCACTTATAAAAGCATGATAAAGTAACAATATCCAAGTTACCATAAACCAAAGTGCTAAAACGTAATCATTTAAACATAAAATATAGGAAAACAAGCATATTCCTATTGTCTCTTTCGTCAATCCTTTATTTTCCTTTTTGACGGCTTAGTGAGGTTATAAGAGAGGTTTTGAATCATGCCCCTTAATTGTTTAAATTTCGCGGTCTCGTTTGGAATGGTTGGAAGTTGTTCGTAGTAGTCAAAGGGTTCCAATTTGATGTTGGCTATGGGATCGACGTCTTCCTCATCTTCTTCTTCTTCACGCCGAGGAGTCCAGAGAGCTTCGTTTCTCTCCATTGACCGTGAACCGTTTAGAGGGTTGTTTGGTAAGAGGTACCATGACGTGATCGGAAAGGTAATGATCATCGTTGATAGGAGATGGTTGCAATGCACCAACATACTTACAAAGTCGTGTTTGGAGCATACCATATGGAAGTACCATGTTGGAAGCTTTGAATACCCCAGCCATTCTCCTTACCATGTAATAGGCAAGATTAAATGGCCTTTGGTGGGTAAGACAATAGATCATTTGCACAAGACATGCGTTTGGATGATCTTTGTTTCCAACTAGGCTAATGACGTTTTCTCTAAGGATTTCTTCCCATTTTCTAAACATGGGATGCATTTCGAAAAGTTCCATTTAAAAGGGATCACAGTGAATGAGCTTTTTGTTACGGTTCTAACGGGATTTGTCAGTCCTAACTTTGAAGATAGTATCTCGAATGGTTTCGGGATCGTCGAGAGGAGTGTTATAGAGAGGATTAGGATCAAGTGCAAGGTTTTGAGCGTTAATTGCCCAGTCTTGAGAGTACATACAAATTCCTTCACAAGGAATGCGAAGAGTTTGAGCAAAGGTGTTGAGAGGAAGAATAAAGTTTTGTTTGTTGATGATGAAGGCGATTGAGATGCTATTATCGGTGTTTCTAATGATCCTAAAACTTTTGTAAAATTAAAAAATGAAGACCGGACAAATTTGTTCATCTATGTTAAGGAGACAATCAAAGTTGATTGTCGAGAAAACTTGACGAATGTCGGTATCTTCAAGAAAACATTCCTTGAGTACACGACCTTCATGGATAAGTCATTTTACAAGGCTTTTGAATATTTTACGGTCGGTTTTGGTCAATCCCTTTTTACGATAGTAATGAGTAAGGTAATGGACGGTGTCATGATGATCTTGTTGAGTGGCTTTGGGCATGGTTGGTCCTAAAAAATACAAATTTTCAATTAGGTATGCTTAGTTGGGATGGGTTTATGGTTTTGATTTGTATTAACAATGTTGTGAACATAATGTGATTTTGTTAAAACCCCTTTTTCATGATTAATTTGAAAAACCCTAATTGACTTAATTGATTAGAAATTAAGAAACCATAAACCCTAGGATGAGGATGATGAAAATCAGAACAAGTTAATGTAATTACTTACAATGGTGTTCTAGGAAGGAATAATTCAAAGTATGGAAGCCAATGAGGATGAATTATGTAGCTTAGTCGTTTTTGTGTTGTGTGAATAGAGGGAAAAAGATCAGTGGTGATTTTTTGAAAGCGTATAGTCTGAGTTCTGTCCACGGTTCCCCGGATCCCTTGTATTTGGGATCCGCTAGTACAACTAGAGGGATCCGGCTACTATGGACAGAAAAAGGGTTGTTTGGCATTATTTTTATAACTAGCTTACAAAAAAAAATAGTTTAGATGAATGACGGGTTTTGATGAATCACATATCGAGGGTTCATATGTGACAAAGGCGTTAGTTTGACGAATCAAGAAGAATACTATTCCTGATGATGAAAAAGACGGAGAAGTGACGAAAGAGACTTTTTATGATGCTATTAATTTTTAAACAAAGAAAACTATGAAATAAATTAAACTCACGTAACCTATCTAATGAAAAGTAAAACATACCTCTATGCTTCTTGGTTTGGCATAATATAAAAAAAATACTTCATGAGCTTTTAAAGTAATCCTTTGTACTTGGTGTACGTAAGTTATGATTACTTTTTAGATCCTTCGTTGAACGTTGACTTCATTATTCTTTGAATAGAGATGAAGATTTTTGGAGAGATTCTAGCATGAAGATTTCTTAAAAGAAAATTGTTAGAATGATCTATCAATGTCCAACAAGATGATTTAAAAGAGGTATGACCCTTTAAAAAAAATCCTTCTTTGTAGTTTTCAAATATACACAGATCGTATCAAGTCTTTAAAGTACAACATACTTTAAGAAACTTGGTAACGAAGCTCTGATGCCAATTGTGGAAAACTAGAAGGGGGGGTTGAATAGTTTTACCAAATTAAAACTTCCTTTTATATATTTAGATCGACTTATGTCATTCTATTTGGTTGTTTATGTTGGACGTTGATAGATAGATATATAAACGTGTAATGAAAGATAAAGAGTAAGAAGCACATCACCACGACACAAGTATTTATAGTGGTTCGGATACAAGGACACATTCCTTGCCCTACTCCACTCCCCGAGTCACCTACTCGAGAGTTCGTAAGCACTACACCAATCTCCTTGTGGCGGAGAAGCCTTCACAACGTCGCTTAACCTTTTTCCGGTACAAAGCTAAATACCGAGTTCTTTCACACCAAGGCGAACCACACCTAACACAACGTCACCTACCCTTTATACGATGCTAGGCTAACCACCAAGTTCTTTCACACCAAGGAGAACTAATCCTATCACAACGTCGCCTACCCTTTATTAGGTACTAGGCTAAGCACCTAGTTCCATTACTATGGAGGAACTACTACCCTTCACAACACAACACTTAATATCAAGGAGATCCACTCCTTGTTACAACATCATCAAGGATATCACCATCCTTGGAAATAAACAAATACTTATATGTATAATGATGCACCTCATCGATTATACGACCTAGGCATTCTTTCCAAATGCGACTTGATTTGATTCTTCGGCATCCTCCACTAATACCTTTGACACAACACTTGGCACCCTTCACTAATGCCTTCGTCTTGACACCTTTAGCATTCTTCACTAATGCTTTGACACGGATGATGAGCACCTTTCACTAATGCTTTTCATCTTGACACTTTCGGCATTCTTCACTAATGCCTTCAACCCAACATCTATGGAGAAAGGAAGAACTATCAACAAGAGAACCTTAGTTGTCTTGATGATGACGAAGCATGACAAGTCATGGACTTGAGCTTGCACGTCTTCAAGAAGTGGTGATCTCGCCTTTAAGAGGAACCTAGAAGATCAAAACAAAAGACAATCTACATAGATCACTTGGATCTGAGGTTAGAGGGTTATAATACTTGGGGGAAGTATGTGTGTGAAGTAGTGAGTAGAAAGGAAGAAATGGCTCTCTATTTATAGAGAAAATTTCTCATCGTTCTCTAGATCCCACGGATCCCTACTACAAGGGATCCGCTAGTACAAAGCCTGGATCCGTGGAATTCTTCTGCCCATGGGTATTTTTAATTATGGGTCATGGGTCATGGGTTATGGGTTGATCCATGGTTTTCTTTCTAGATACAATGAACTTGGTTAAGTAGTATATATAAAACCATGAGTTATGGGTCAATACCATTTGTTAGTTTTTACCCATTTTAGTATATACTTGTTTTTACCCATTTTAGTATATACTTGTTTTTACCCATTTTGGTATACTTAGTTTAAGTATATGCTACCCCAATATGTAAACACTAATTGTTGTACATATGTATCTAAATCATAAAATCACTTATACTTGTTTTAGTGTTTTATGTGAAAACGTAAGTGTGTTATGAAACTATTAACTCAAACTATTTACGTATTCTATTTGTTTCGTTAAAATGATTTTACGTTTGTTATTGACAAAACATTAGAAGATCGTAAAATATAAATAAACGTTTTTACGGCTTATTTGTATTAACAATCTCTATGATTCATAAACTAACTCTAAGGTTATTTTTGGAATTTTAGCCTACAACAACTCTAGGTGATTATAAACTAATGTTTACAAAGATTACTCAAGCATTAAAAACACAACGATGACCTATTGCAATCCTAGGCCAATTACAATTAAGATAAGAGACAACCAATCAATATTCGATACCTAGGTTTCATAGATCTAAGCAAACACACAAGTCGGACATGGTGAACATGCAAGCATACACACATACAATTGAAGACATAATTGAATCAATGAAGTAAATTACTTATCTTGTTGTAAAATATTGTATGAGAACCCTAAGATACTGCCCAAGACAGCCAAAAATCGTTATTAGGTTTTACTCCACAAAACTACCCCCTAAAAGTCTGAAAATTCAAATTCTATATATAGAGTTACAACTGCGACGGCGTCACTCTTTAATTGTGACACCGTCGGATCGCCGCCATCAGGGTTTTGTCTTGACCACGTCAACTTTGTGACGGCATCACCTTGTGGATGTGACGCCGTCGAACTCTGAATCTAGGCCGTCTGAGTTGTGACGCCCTACTCTTTAAAGCCTAACGCCGAGTAAAATATCAAATTCAAGCATTGAGCCGTCACAATTTGGAGCATGTCATGCGGCGGCATCAAGACGCTCTCTACTGTGGACGTCGTCACCTTCAATTCTAGCAGCTTGAGTGTCCTGATCTTTACTTTGGCCATTTTCTTCATATATTGCCTTTTCGTCCAAATAAGTGTCATTCCAGCAATTTGCCTTCAAGAGACCTAAAAAGTGAAAAGGAACGAAATTAATCAGTAACGGATATAAAAGTGATCGATTAAAGGCTTATTGACCCCTCAAAAGTGTACCTTTTAGATCCTTATCATCACTTTAAGTCCCTTTATTTCATTCTTCTATTTACTTTGTCTCATCAAATCAAGAATCCAAACAGTATATTCAAGATACGGCGTAACTCATTCCATGTGTTACGCCGTAACCAGCTTTTCCAGAGAAAATTACGAAGATATTGAAGTTACGGTGTAGCTCTCAACTTAAGTTACGCCGTAACTAGATCTGGCCTATAAATACCAGCCCTAAATTCTGCATTTCACATCATTCACTCCATACACAAAGCAGAGAACATGGGTAGGAGACTAAAGGCAGATCTTGAGGAGCATACGGAGCCATCTCCAAGGGAGAAATCACTCCCTAACGATAAGCTTTAGCGATTTATCATTTCTTTTACTTTCAATTCATGTATTTCATTATGTCAAACATTGAATCGATTTTTCCAGTTAATATGATCGCTAAGCACCTCTGGTGCGAGCCTAGTTATGATTCCTTAATTATTATGTTTATGTTTACATTGCTTCCGTATAATTGTTTCTAGTGTATGCATGCATAGTTTGTTGGTAGCTACCCTTGTTTCAGTAGTTTTGAATGGCGGTAGTGTCTAGTTGCTTAGGAGAATTGACCAACTGACTCTAAGTAGGTAGACTGAGTGGGAAGGGTTAGAATTGACCAACTGACGACCCTTTTTCGCTTGTGCGATTTGACCAACTGATCACCTACCGTTTGGATGAACTTAAGACGTTAGGGATGAATGTCTAAGATGCTAGCGCCCGGGCACTCATTGTTATGAATCTTGCATGTAGCGATACTTAATGACTTGGCTTAGGGGACTAAAAACAACTGTACTTTCAAGGGTAGTAGCTTGATCTCCGGTGGAAACCTTTGCTGATAGGTTAGGATGAACTGACCAAATGCTATCCTAACGACCTAAACCCCCACTTGAAGAAATTGGAAGTAATTAGACGTGAACATAACATGATAGGATGAGTAACTAGGTTAGCACACTTTCTCCCTATTGATCACAACCTCTGCCTTTACTTGCTTTCTTTATTTTCTTGTTTTATTAGTTTATTAATTATTTCAATCTTAAAATCTGTGACACCTAGACTTAATTAGAATCCGCTCACATAGCTCTTGGAACGACCTCGATTTTATCGATTACTACACTACACACGATCGGGTGCACTGCCCGTTAGTGCATAAGGTATACCATAGGTAAACGAGACACTTATAAATATTAAAACCTGACCAGTAAAACCTGCATCACATATCTTTAAAACCAAGTCATCACGGGTCGTGCCACCCGGAGTTTCGAAGGTAATTGATTCTAGTTTCATTTAAAAGTAGTCTCAAAGTCTGAATGTTTATAGATTTTTGTTAATGGTCAAAAGAGTAATAGAATGTCTGTTAAAGTTGGGTTATTTACGAGTAAAAGCTCAAATTTCAATGAATTTAAGTCGTGTCGTTCACGGGGTGTTACAACTTGGTATTAGAGCTTCGGTTTAAGAGAATTAAGTTTCCACTTTAGGTTGCCTAGACTTAAACCACTATTAGATGCGTTGAATGTAAGAGCATGTAATGCTGGAAAGTAAATGTTTAAGTTTTGAAGCGAATTTGTGACAGGTTATGTGAATCTAAGTTAATAATGATGAATGTGTTTATAGTATTAACTTGTATGTGGTATAAGATCGTGGAGGACTTTAGGTGTTTAAGTGATTAGATTGTTGTGCACCTGGGTTAGTTTCGATGATCGTATTATGACTATATGAACGTATGTTAGAATAGAAGTATTGGAATGAGAATAGAAATGGTAAGTGGTATGGAACGTAGTAAATGATAAGTGTGCTAAAGTATAATGTGTGATAGAAAGATGTGTAACATATTGGATTTCACAAACACATCAAACCATGATCACAAAGGGGCGTACACTTTAGGTTTAGAGAGAGAAAGTTTAGAGATTTAGGGAACTTAGTGAGAGAAAGTAAAAGTATTATTATGAGCTCCAACCCTCTACCTTGGGAGGTAGAGGGTATTTTAGTATCTACATAAACGCCACCTACGGGCTGTGGATCAGGCATACAGTGGGTAAAGACCCGTCCGTCCTCCACGGTGTTACTAAACTAAATACTAACTAACATTAAATAACTACGACTATGAGCTTTCTAACAATTACGTACACTTGAGGTGACCGACACTTTAATTACTGGATTTACTAAATCCTAACAATCTCCCCCTAAGGGAGGTCACCTCAAATTTCATTGAATACAAACAGATATTATATTAAGATAGTTCTTGGATTCTTGTTAAGCTCTTTGCTCTGTAGCCCGTAGTCTTGGATTCTTCATGTTTTGCATGTTTGGTTAATCCGAGTGGAGGCCTTTAACTGATCTACGTGATAATGAGTTTTGAGCCAGCTTTGAGATCATCAGCTACCATAAATATCTGACTCTTCCTTTGTAGTGTTGACATCATGTGATGTTGTGACTTTTGGACCGACATACTCACATTCTGGATCATGAAATCTTCTCATCAGAGTAGCAGAAGCTTTAGATGATTCATGATATTTGTAGCAGCGTAGCAGAAGCATGGAGTGAAAATATCAGAGTCGTTGATGCACTTATCATGATTTCTGTAGAAATGAATGTGTTGAGTGAGCATGCGGCTATGGATTGACCTCTCCATTCTGATCACCAAACGCCGGTGTACCTGCATACAACAATTAGCAATAAAGGGCACGAAAGTGTCTTTGATCACTTTCGTTGAATTGAGGTACACGACCCACGGTTCCCCATTGATCAATACAAGTACTGCCTGTGATCAGTATAATTCAAGAATCTCCTTGACAGGTTTCGTACTGCTCTAGTTGTTCTCAAACCGGAACGTCTCAAAGAAGACAACATGGAGTGAGTGAACCAGCGAATTGAGATTCACTGATTGATGAAAAATGATTTGAAAAACAATCGTGTACTGCTCAATAAAATGTTTTTGCAATACAACAAAAGTTTTAAGGAAAATCAGTTATCAATAAAATGTTTTTGCAATACAACAATCGTGTACTGCTCAATAAAATGTTTTTTAAATATTAATACACAGTCGATGTGCTAGAGAAAATAATTTTCAGCACAATGACCGGTTTTTCAAAGGCGTCCGTCAATCCATAACCTGAACCAGGATTGATTCATAATTATGAATCGCCCCATTGTTTCTGTTCAGTTGTCACATGGTTGATCTATTGGATAGATCTCACATGCCACCTACCAAGAGCTTGTTTGATGTTTGCTCTAGAAGGCTTTCCATCTTCATTGTGAATATGTTTGCACATCACTCAAATGTTCTGGCAATACCACAAGGATAATGCGTAGGAATCTTAAAATATAATCTCTCTTTCTACATTGTGTGAAACAGAGAGTCTTAATTGACAGTGCCCTAATGAGATTTATTTGATGATCTCGTGGCTCTAGACTCAATAGTGCACATTTGGTTCCTATGCCGGAGACTAGGGAGAGGGTCTCCTTCTTCAATATCAACAATCTCTAAGAGAAAGTCGATAGATTATGTAGGTTCCCCGTGAGAATGAAACAAGTCCTTTTAAGAGGAACTTGAGTGGCTTGGGAAGTTGTAGTGCAGTGCGTCACTGGGTCCATGACGTCTTGTCTTCAATACCGGTGTTACCTTAGTAACAACCAGTAACATATGTATTGAACCCGGTTTCTGCCCTAAGGTTGAATTATTGGAGGGCTATTTATTTTCACCCTTTTCACATTTATTTCTTTTTTATTCTTCAACCCCTTCAGTGCTTACCGAGACTTCATAACTAGAACCTTGTTGGGTTTATTCCAGTTCTAGCTCTATCTCAATCCGCACTCTTCCCATATCTCACTTTTCTCCTTTTTTTCTTTATACCTAAGGACTTCTACACTATCTAGTGGATTGTCCCTGGGTAGATCCCTCCGGTTCTGGCTGGATCTTAGGAACAAATACCTAACCTAACCATCCTTATATCACCATACATAAAGTAAATTTGGTCGGTCCTTTTGGTATTGTTCATCAGCCATTGGAACCAATTGAAAACCATTTGAAAATCAATCTAGATACTTGTGATATATTATCAAAGCATTTTGTACCTGAATTGTTTTTGATATTTTAGAAAAAAGTGCCCCCCCTCAACATGTGCATCGTATATTTGAAATCGTTTTGGCACACGGAGGCAAGAGGAAGGATTCACTTCTTTGATCACCATTTTCTAAAAAATATCAACATCACTTTCCTGATCAAAATTAGTATTTTTCATACTTTGTTAAGGATATTTTTAGAAAGGATGTGGTTTTCAAAAAGTTGCTCCCCCTCAATATGTACATCAAGATTCGAAAGTGTTTTGCACATATTAGGGAAAAACTGCACTTTGGAACAAATCAATCACGTTTTAATCCTTCATAGTTTGATATAGATGCTCCCCCTTAACATGTGCATGGAAAATTTGAAATCGTTTGGCACATGAAGGGAGGAGAGCCTGCTAAACACTTATAAAACCATTTACCGAATTATCAGTTTAAATCCAATTTAAATCACAAATTCTCCCCCCGATCAGAATTTTCAAATCATTTGAGATTTGTGATCTCTGTAGATTTAATTTGATTTTGAAAGCTTTTGAGGAGAATTGTGACTTGCTTATAAAAACATATAACCGATAAGGATCAAATCTGAGACTTTAAACTCCCAAGATTAAACATGCTTGAATATCTTTTTAAAACATGACATAAACCTTGGTCTGAACCAATTGTATGACAAATAACCTTTTGATTTAAATGAAATCATTCTCCCCCTCAATCAATGACATAAGTTGTTGATTGAGAGATAAAGATTTTGACGAATGTCAAGATTAGATGATTTTCAAAAATTGAGTCCGAGTTATTTTTATTAGTTTTCATTTAGATAACAAATATTTTTCAGAAGAATTTATAGAAGGAAAAATATTTGTGAGGGAAACATTTGTCCTTTTAGTGACAAACATTTGTTTTTAGAATCAGAGCATGAGATTTGAAAAATAAGATAAAGCATGGCTCTGTTCTTTCTTTTAAAAACGGGTTATAGACTGAAATGACTATAAGCCTTTGTTTTACTTTCTCTCATATATATATATATATATATATATATATATATATATATAGTTAAAGATTTATGTACATTCGAACAACATCTAAAGACCCGTGTCACTCTTTGAATGACATCACAAAGACCGTATATATTATCGAATCTAGAAAAACATGACAAAATGACAATATTTTTGAAATTTTTTGAGATTTTCAAATTTTTATGGATTTTTAAAAGTTTTATATTTTTCTATTTGCTTTTTGTTGGTTTTGTAATTTTGTATTTTGCTTTTTGAATAAATATTTACAAGAGATGAATGAAGAAAAACTTTTACTCCTCGTCTTCCTCTTGAAGACGTTTGAGTTTTTCCGGTTGTAGACTCTTTAGACCAAGTCGTGGAAGGAAAAACTCAAAACGTTCTCTAGGAAGAGCTTTGGTGAAGATGTCTACTAACTGGTATTCAGCACTTACAAAATAAAGTTCCACCACACCGTTCTCCACTTGCTCCCTGATGAAATGATGTCGAATGTCGATATGCTTTGCTCTTGAATGTTGAACGTTGTTGCATGAGAGAGCAATGGCACTTTTGTTATCACAATACAGAGGGATTTTATTGAATTCAAAGCTATAGTCAGATAATTGGGATCTCATCCATAGGATTTGAGCACAACAAGATGACATGGCTATGTATTCAGCCTCTGTAGAGGATATAGAAGTACTCATTTGTTTCTTTGAAGACCAGCTCACAAGCTTATCACCCAAAAACTGAGCACCTCCTGACGTGCTTCGACGTGTATCTTGACATCCTGCTTGGTCATCATCTGCATAGGCTGTTAGTGACATACCGGTGTCCTTCGGGTACCAAATTCCCATATTGATGGTTCCTCGAAGATATCGAAAGACCCGTTTAACCGCTTCAAGGTGCTTTTTCGTAGGCTTAGCCTGGTATCTAGCACACATGCATACAAAGAATATCGGTCTACCGCCAGGTACATCAGGGATTCAATCATACTACGATATTTCGTTTGATCTACCATGATCCCTGAGTGGTCCTCATCCAGTTTAGTACGCTCTATCATCGGAGTGTCAACAGGGTCACAAGTGTCAAATCCAAATTTCTTTAAAATTTCATTAGCATATTTAGATTGATTGATAAAAATTCCTCCGGGACTTTGTGAAATTTGTAATCCCAAGAAAAATGACATTTGTCCCATCATTGACATTTGAAATTTGGAGCCCATCTCCTTAGAAAAATGGTCACATTCCTTGGGGTCAGTCGAGGCAAAAATAATATCATCAACATAGATTTGAACGTGAATTAAATGTTTTCCTGACTTTCTGGTGAACAATGTCAGATCAACTGCTCCTTTGCTGAATCCAATAGATAGAAGAAACTTTGACAGCGTATCATACCATGCCCTTGGAGCTTGCTTCAAACCGTAAAGAGCCTTCTTCAAGCGATAAACATGAGTAGGATGTTCTGGATTCACAAAACCTTCAGGTTGGCTGACATATACGACTTTTTTAAGATCCCCATTAAGAAAAACCGTCTTTACATCCATCTGATAGACAACCATATTCTTACTTGCAGCATTAGCCAGGAAAATTCTGATTGCCTCGATACGTGCAACTGGAGCAAATGATTCTTTAAAGTCAATACCCTCCTCTTGACGGTATCCTTTTGCAACCAATCGAGCCTTGTTCTTTAATACATCACCATGCTCATCGAGTTTTACTTTGAAGATCCATTTTAGAGCAATGATCATAGCATAGTCAGGAGCAGGTACTAATTCCCATACATTTAGTCGATCAAATTCATGAATTTCTTCTTGCATGGCATTGATCCAGCTGTCTTCATTCATGGCAGTTTTAACGTCTTTTGGTTCGATCTTAGACAGTACGGAGTTGAAGAAGCACCATAAAGCATCAGTTGCAAGTTGTTTACGAGTGGATACTGGACGAGAGGGGTTTCCAATGATGTTGTCCAATGGATGGTCATGTGTCCATTTTCTAAGGTGTTTGTGTGGTTGTTGTTGACGAACTGAAGTAGCAGAGTCATTTTCCCCTGATGAAGAGGGTTCTGATGATGGTTCAGGAGCAAATATGTTCTCAAAGGGAGCATCTTCGGGAGTAGCAAAGGGGTTATCTCCAACAGATAGGTGCCGAAACAATTTCATGATGTATACTTGATGATTGAGGAATTGATGATGATACAGAGTGATCGCAGCAGCGCTTCTTGACTCAATGACATAGAAACTGAAGGGTTATCTACGTTGACAGGGATAGAAGCAGCCTCAGTTGATGGATTTGACAAATCATTAGCAATTGGCTCATAGTGTTCATCAAACATTGGATCAAACAATTTCTTCAAATCATCTTCTGAAGGTGGTACATATGGAGTTGCTGGTGAGGGATTTTGTACAAGAGTAGAACTTATGGGACTACTTGATGAAGGTTGTGATGCGGGTCCAGAATTGGATTGTCCTGGAGCCATTTCATCGGTCAGCTCATTGAACGTAACGTGAATTGTTTCCATGATATTTTGGGTTCTTTTATTGTAGATTCGGTATCCTTTTCTGTTTGGTGCATATCCTACAAATACTCCAATGTCCGCTTTAGCTTTCAGTTTACCTAAATCTTGACCCTCATTAGTTGGATAACACAAAGCACCAAACACACGAAGGAATGATAGATCAGGTTTTCGATTGTGGACAAGTTCATATGGAGTTTTTCCATGAGATGTGTGCATTAGGGATCGATTTTGAGTGTAGCATGCAGTGGCAATGGCTTCAGCCCAGAGAAACATTGGAACCTTTGAGTAAATCAGCATTGTTCTTGCGGCTTCCACAAGAGTTCGATTTCGTCTTTCAACTACACCGTTCTATTGAGGAGTTCGTGGAACACTTCTTTGATGACTCATTCCAACACTTTCATAAAACTCACTAAGTTCTTTATTAACAAACTCAGTTCCATTGTCAGTTCGGATGATTATAACAATCTTGTTAAGTCGAACCTGCAACTATTTGATAAGTTTAATGATGACATCTGGAGTTTCATCCTTTTTCCTCAAGAACTTAACCAAAGTAAATCGAGAGTAATCATCAACCACAACTAACACATATTTCTTCCCATTAATAGTCTGCACTCTCATGGGTCCACATAAATCCATGTGAATGGTATGAAGAACTTCCATAACTGAGTTTGTAGGTTTGGGTTTGAGGGCATACTTCTTTCTTTTTCCCAATTGGCATGCTGAACAAAGATGATCCTTTTCATACTTTAGTCTAGGTAAGCCTCTTACTAAGTCCTTTCTGGAAAGATCATTTATGGTGCCGAAGTTCAAGTGATTGAGACGACAATGCCATAACCATGACTTTGTTTTCGAAGCCTTTGACAACAAGCAAATTGGAGAATACTTCATCATATCTTCGATAGAGATGGTGTATAGGTTTGAACCACGTGTTCCTCTTAAAAGTTCTGCACCATCAAGTTCTCTAACGAAACAAGTATGTTTTCTGAAGGCCACTTCTAGATCAGAGTCACAGAATTGACCGCCAGAAAATAAGTTATGACCAAGACCTTCAACGTAATATACCCTGGAGATTACACTATCACCAACAACATAGTCTCCATAACCCATAATTGCACCAAAATGATCGTTCCTGAATCTAAAAGTCCTGATGAATTTACTCACGAAGTTCATGAGCCGCGACCGGTCTCCAGTCATATGCTTGGAACAACCTGAGTCCATGTACCACAGAACGATTTGAACGATCTGCAGTTGAACACAAACAAGAATGGATAACTGGATAATTGGGATCCCCATGCAAGAATGGGTTCCATTTGGTTAGTAAAAATGATTGGAACATCCACATCGGAAGTAGAAACTATGGAATCATCAGGGATTGATGCAGTGCTAGTGTATGCATTAGACCTATTCAAAGTATGTTCACTTCTTAAAGGAATAGTTCTACCAGTAGGCATCCATTTCCTAGTGGGCATTGATCTAGATAATTTAGGGCACAATACATTAAGACTAAATTTGTGGCCAGTAGGTATCCACTGATAACCTACATTACTAAATTTTCTTCCTGTGGGTTTCCAATGTTTTCTAACCTTCTTCCGCCTTTGTTTTCTAGCCTTCTTAGCTTGATATTTGACATTAACAATTTTAACTGGGCATTTAACAAACATTAATCAAATCAGTCCACACCACATTCATGAGTAGTAACAGTTGATTTGTCGCTTTTTAGTACATAGAATTTTTACCGGAAGTACGGAACTCCCGGTCGCTTCTCCCAACGAGGGTATAATGGAAAATCGATTCGTTGTTTAAAGGTCGAGTGATTTGAATAGGATAAAAATATTTTGGGTTTTGGAACTTAATAAGAAAGAAACAATTAAGCATGTAAAACAAGAAAGCTAAACACAAATAAGCAATTACGCAAATTTAACTAAAAATGTTTTAAGTTTGTAGGTTTTAGATTAAAATGATAATAGTTAAAGCAAAAACAATAATAAAACTAGTAGAAAGTAAATAAACTAAAGTTAACGATAAATGATAACAACTAAAAATAACGAACTAAATTATGCTAAGCAAGCGAATAAAAAATATATGATGAAAAGATATACTTGTTAAGCAAATTATCAAGATCCTTAAGTGTGGTTTATTATTTCAATTAAGTCCTTTATTGATGAATTAATATCTTTTACAAATAATTATTTTGTCACAATAATTTTTCATAAAAAGATATCAATATCTAGATTAAAACCCAATTATTTTTACAGCTTTTGCTCGCTTAAACAACCAAAATTTCAATCTAAGTAACTTAAAATTACTAACCAATATATTTTCTAACTTTTATAAAACCACACTTAATTCACGGTATAATCTACTCAACAAGTATATAAAAAGTCTACTCACTAAGCATAGAAAAACAACACATAGCAATTAATTCAATAAAAATAAACATAACTATTTCACTAAAATTTATAACTACTAAAGATTCAAAAAGTAAAGAAAGTAGAACCCGAATGATGAGACGAGAGGAATAAAACCACCCGATCAAATAAACACAAGTTAACACAAAAGTTTACAACTTTATTAATCTTATCCACTAATTAGTAAGTAAAGTTTAAAACTTTATTCACTAATAAGCTTAAAAATTACTAAAGTTTCAAACTTTATGTATTAAAAATGCTTAAAGACCCTTAAGCTCCGGCCTTAGCGGTAGATTGTGATAAGAAATCAAAGAAAAACAAGAACTTTATTAGAGGTTAGCAATAATAAGCACTACTACTAAATGTAAATAAGCTAAAAGTGATCTAAAAATTAAAAAGATTCAAACTTTATGACTAAATACTATTAGATCTAAGTCCACCCGAGACTAAGTTGTTCCATCCGAAGATTAAACGTGAATCGGGTATATTTAAGGACTAGATCTACATGAACAAGCTATTAAATAGCTTATTGTTCAATAAAAACTTAAAAAGTTGTAACCTTTTTATGAAAAACTTGATAAAACTAATAGATCTAATTAATAAGCTATATAAAAAGCTAAAAAAAAGAAAAGTGCTCTCAAACTTAAGAAATGTCAAGACTTATTTGTAAAATAAGCCGAGCTTAACAAGCTCATGCATCTCTTTTGTTGTTTGAATCGAGCTAGAGGATGAAGAAGAGAAGAAATAATAAGACATAGTAAGCTAAAACTTATAAAAATGTAAACTTTTTATAAAATAAGTGAAATAAAAACTATTTATGAAAAGTATTAAAGAAAGTTTTATAGAAGAAAAACAAATAAAAGAGATTAATGGATAAACTTATAGAAAAAGCTAACCCAAAAAGCAAAACCTAAATAAGTTATAATAAGCTAATAAGCTAATATAACTTAATAGGTAAGAAAAGAAAAAGAAAATAAAGAAAGAGATGAGAAGAAGAAATAAGCACTTAAGTAAACCATAAACATAACTTTCATTAATAAGCAAAAGAGGTTTAATACAAATAAGCACTTGTAAATAAGATAGAAGAATACAAATAAGCAATAAACTAGAGAAATAAGCTACAATAAGCACTAAAGAAAAACATTCAAACTAATACTAAAATAAAATAAATAGTGTGTGTAAAAATAAAAATAAATTGTGACTGATCATTTGAGACTCTCGGATCATGTGCTATTTATAGAGCCAACATATTCTCGATTGTTCTCATCATTCCTCGGATCCTCACATGCTAATGCCACGTTTTGCTTGGATATTGGCTGAATGAGAATTGATATTTGATAGTGTGAGCAGCGAGTGGGTGGGTGAAACATGGTACACGCGTCAGGGATATTTAATTTAGAGCGTTTTCCTCAAGCGTTGGGACCAGATACTACTTTGCACATTCAAATGTCTTTCATTTCAAAAAAATATCTTTCAATGTTAACTTTGCATATTGCTGGGCTGCTTCTACGATTTGGGCTGGAATTTCAACTCGGACTCAACTTCTTAATGGGCTGAGCTGGGCCTCGTGAACAACAACTTGGATTTGAATGAACTTTGATATGTTAAAGATAATACGTACAATTTTGCTATTAGGGGGATTTGAACCCAAGTACTCTTGCTTGACAAACATGTACCCACCCACTAGACCAAGAGTCTTTTTGTGTTAAACGTTGCATTTAATTTCCATTTAAGCTCCTTTTCTTGCTGATCAATTTTTTTTTCTTTAATTAATTAATTCTTTGTTCGGGCTTCGTTTATTCTTACACCATTCCCACTCTTGCCTCAATGCTCCAAATAAAATTATCATTGGTCCGTAATTTTGTGCTCTTTCCAATCTCGTGCTCGTTTTTGTCCATTTTGTCTTTCTTTTGTCTATTTTGCAATATCCGTTACATGCACATACACAAACACAAAAACACAGCTTTTTATGGCTTTAGGGGTTAGTTTTTTTGTCTTTTTGGTCCGGTTTTGATAACAAAAAAGGTATATGTTTTCACATATACCAAAATACCCCAGACGAGAATATTGTCGTGTCCTCACGTAATGTAATCAACTCACGCTTCTAAAAACAAAGATTTCAATCTCTTTCTACTAAACCTATGAAAAGTAGCAAAGATTCCTCAAAAGAGATTAAGAAACCCTTATTTCTAAAAACGCCCCGTTTACCTTTCATTTCTCATATAGATATTACGTTTAAGCACATTCCAATTATGAGTGACGGTTTGTTGAACTTTCATGTCGATCAATAACTCCAACATTTTTCAAAAGACATTTTTAGGATCACAGAGTTGGAAACACAACACAGCGTGAAGTGACCATACGGATAGAATACATCATCCCTGATTTTTCACAAGTCCCCAAACTAAGCGTAAAATCGAAATCATTGTTAAATAAGACTTTAGATGCTAACACTACCCATGGAAGTTACTTGTGTAATTACCTTTTGCTCCCATTTCCCTATTTTCCTCTATTTATTTTATTTTTGTGAGAAATGAATTTCTTCAAGTTTCTCGTTTCGATAGTTTTAATCCGATAAAGATATGAAGCTAAGTCGCTAATTAGTTATCCATCTTCCCTCGAAAACCATTGCACACAAGAATGAGGTCCACATCAAGGTCCTAATTTAACACGATTTAGGGAGATATCTCCCGGATTCAAAGTTTGGCTTAACACTTATTTCAGCACATTTGCATATTTGCAATTTAGGCCCTTGGTCTTTTCAACCACTAACTCAACGGGATTACCGTTTTATCAGAAGTCTTATTATGACTTTGGATTTTCCTCAACCTTTTTAGAAGTCCATGACAACGGGGGTACCGTCGAACATAGAAAACTTTTATGGCTTTGGATTTTTCAACTTTAATACATTTGGGCTTTATTTCATGTTAATTTTTGTGCCAAACTCAGAATCCTACGGCTTTTATAACAATAGAAACAATAGCAGCAAACTATCAGGAATCAGTTGTCTATTACACCGCAACACTAACAGTACCTTGATGTGTACCCAACTCTCATGGGCAAGGATTCTCTAAAGAAGAATAAAGAACTAACTATCGTCGAAAACTCAACATCTCTAATTATTATTCATAAATATGGGGTGAAACAATTTTGTGGGAACAAAAAGCCACTAGTACCTTCGATGGGCTCTAAAGAGAACCATCTACTCCACGCTTAGCATCTAAAGTCATAAGTAACTCTATCATTCCTCGATCTCCGCAAATTTAAAATCTCAAATAATGAGATCCGCGGACGCTTAGCCGAAAATTTTTGGATTATCTATGGTTAAGGGAACAAGCTAGGGCTCAACACGCCCGGTCAAGTCAGAATTCCATTCCTACCCTCACCAGCGGAAAGTCAACAAGGTGTCAAAACATATTCATTAATTTAGCAAATGCTTCGTCTAATGAAATTAAGTAATGCATATTTAAAGTCACTCAGGGAAACTTGCAAATTCTTGGCCTTGTGAGCTAGAATTCGCATTTTATAGCTTCTTGTCTAAGAGACTAGCAAACTTTTCAATCAAAAAGACTTAACAAAAGCTTCAAAATTTTTAAATTTTTCACTTTTTTTTTTTTTTTTTTTGCACAATTTTTGACATTTTTAAGGAAAAACGGAGTTGCACGAGTACACGGCAAAGTGCTAGGCAAAAATCTAATCGAAAGATTACCCACCCCAGACTAAAATCAAACATTGTCCCCAATGTTTAAAGGTAAGGGTTCTCAATGCAAATCTAAAGCCATTGGTTAGTTATGCTAATAGATAAACGATAATCGATAAAGATTTTGGATATCGGATTTCCATAAGAGCGTCGAAACATGAAACTCGAGTGGAGAAAAGACAAAACTTCGAGCACGAGAGTCTTCATTTTCGAAGAAAATCCTGGACATAAACAACAACAACACGAAACACGAGAAATGGAAGAGGCGAACCTCCTCACGTCACTTATTAGAAAACATAAATAAGATAAAAGGATAAGCATGGGGTGCCTCCCGCGAAGCGATACTATTTTTGTTCACCGAGTCGCTAGCCTGACTCGTCCCCGAATTCATTTGTCCTTGGGGAAGAACATGGTAAAGATACCAGGGTCAAAAACGGTGTCCTCATTCCTGGTGGAATGAAACTGGGCGGGATGGGTGGAGAAGAAAGTGTCAGGCTCGAGCACATAAGGGATAACATGAAAGAATGATCCATCATCCGGCGGTTTTGCGGGTGGACAAAAGGATGAAGGATCAAAATGAGAAAACTCCAAAGAAGATGGGAGCTCATGGTAAAGGATAAGATGTGTAGGCTCACAAACGAAGGCATCCATCAAAGGATTGTTGGAATCACTCCTAAACCTTATTCAAGTGTTAGTTACTCATATGTAATAGTTAGCTTATTATGGCCTTTATGTTTGTTATTAGCCTTAAGCTTATGTAGAAGGCCCATGAGCTTAGGCCCAAGCCCATAGGAGAAAGGAAGGGAACTAGGAGTGTTGCCCTAGCTTCCCTCCTATAAATACCTTATGTAAACCTTCATTTGAAGGTTGGTTGTTCAAGTTATTTCCTTTCACATACTCCTACGCGTAACCGTATTATTCATATCGTGTGTGTGTGTATGGTTTCTTGTTCAATCGCCTCTCTATCTTTCTTATAAGCTTGTGTGGTAAACCTTGTGACCTAACAGTGGTATCAATCGCCTACTAGTTGGGTGAATCGTGTTTGTTTTTGAAGTGGGTTTCGGTCCTACGCCTAAAACGCACATTTGATACTTTGGTTCGCTTAAAAACTTGTTTTTTACACTATTTAATCCAAGATTCTTGTACTTTCAATGTTTTAAGGTGTTAAAATACTTGTTTTTGGCAAAAAGTTTCAAACTTTATGCGTGGATAGTTGTTTTTAATCGAGTTTTTGAACGAGGGTTCTATCCTACTCGTAAATGTTTTAGAGGCTTTGGTTCATCAAGTTTCACACTTTTGTGTATTTTGGTGTTATTGAAGCTATTTTATCACACAAAAACTGGTTTAGAAACACTTTTGGACAGAATCAAAATTTCGAGCATTTCTACGCGTAGTAAAACCCTAAAACTACGCGTAAGTGCTTCCTTGGTTTGATCTTCATTTTCGTGGTTTATTCCGTGTTTTCTTACTTGGATAAGTTTGAAAATACGTCGACTTTGGATATCTTTTGCACTGTGATAGTGTAAACGATCATTTGGGCAAAAACCCTAAAATTACGCATAAGCATAAGCTTACGCGTAGAAATCCTACGCCTAAGATTTTTCCTACGCCTAAGCCTAGTCTTACGCATAAGAAAATCCTACGCCTAACTTTCTACGCCTAACTTTTGTCTACGCCTAACTTTAGTGTTTTTTCCTACTTACGCGTAAGCTAAATCCTACGCGTAACTCCTTATTGTTACGCGTAACTTTGGTGTTTTTACGCATAAGTGCTACTTGGTTCTTGTCTTTTCTACGCTTAAGGACACTTCATCAACAAAGGTTCATTCGACTACAAAGATCCATTTTTACCAACACAAGTTTATCAACATGTCACAACCACCATACTCTAACTATTTCCCTTACACTTATCCTCATCCTCAACGTCAACAACAACTAACTCCACAACATCAACAATGGAATCAACAACAAGCAATTTATCAACAACAATTTAACCAACAACATACTCCACAACTTGCTGCAAATCCACAACCTCAAATGGTTCAACCACCACCAAGTCTTCAAGTTCAACCGTACACAAATGACTTCAATCAACATCCATCAAGGACCACTATGAAGGAACCCACTTGGTTTGCAAAGATGTTTGAAGCTTTAAGCAACCAACAATCAATTCATGAGGCTGGATCACTTGATAGACCTCCAATGCTCACTCCAGGAAACTATGATCAATGGGTGATAAGGTTCTTTAGGTTTTGTGATCTAAAGAAGCCACATGGAAAGTTTTAAAGAAGGTTATCTTGGAAGGTCCATTTGAGATGCCTACTGTCATTGTACCCGGAGATCCAAATGCCATTCCACCAAGAGATGAACAAGCGAACATTGCTATTGTTGCAGACTTGAATCCTCAAGAACTTCTACACTATGAAGCAGATGAGCTTGCAATGGAATATATCCTCTTAGGATTACCAAACCCAATTCTTCGTAGTGTTGATGCTCAAAAGACTGCAAAGATCTGTACTCAATCAAGAAGATTTGGAATCCAAAATTTACTTGGCTTATGAACACTTCATGATTGAACCTGGAGAAACACTAGAGTCCTATCATCACCGTTTTTCAGACATCATCAATGATTTGGATAAACACAACATCATCATGCCAAGAATTGCAGTGAATACTAAGTTCCTGAGTAGTCTTGGTTCTGAATGGGAGAAGTATGTCATTTTTCTCCGTCAAGCGAAAAACATGCATCAATCTACATATGGATTATTGTACGATTACTTGAAGCCTCATGAAAAGGAAGTTGATAGGGAAAGGATTCTCCGTGCTCAAATTGCTCCACCGACACATCCGGAAAATCAACAACTTGCCTTATATGCTCAAAACAGTTATTCTCCTCAACCAACTGCTACAATCACACCACATGATCCTTCACAACCTCCATCTCAACAAACTCAATTGGTTCCATACAACAACCACAATGCTCAAGCTGAAGCTAATGAGGAATCTGATCCGTTCGAAGCAACAAACAAGGATTTGCTATATATGATTGCTAATGCCTTTAGCCGTTATACCAACAAATCCAACAACCGTATTAGTTCCTCATCTAATACAAGGAATCAAGCTGTTGTGAACAATGGGCGAGTTGAAGTTGAAATCGTGGTTATGGTCGTCAGATGGGCGGTGGTCAAGGGTTTAATTTTGTGGGTAGGAATAACAATCGAGCTCCAGTGGTGGAACAGGAAATGCTCGAATGGGTTGAATGGTCTTGATGCTACAAGCTGCAATGAGAAGGGACGCCTGGCTAATGCATGCCCAAAGCCAAGGACTAGGGGCAGTGCTTATTTCAAAGAGGCTCTTCTTTTGGCTCTTAAGGATGAAGGCTGGTGGATCTCTCACGACAAAGAACGAGTTTTATGGCAAATGCAGACTCGGATGATGATATGGAGGACTTGCAGGCCAATGCAGCAGTTATGTTGATGGCTAATATGCATGAGTTACACATGAGTGACACAGGCCCAGGTGTATGACACGATGGCTTGTCTCAGTACCGAACAAACCATTTTCATCTCGATCTCATATCTCGCCAACATCTGAATCCGGCAAGGCTCAGAATGTTCAAAATGCGCCATCCACATCTCATTCGGACGATTTTCAACTAGACCCCGTAGTTATATTTGACGATCAAGATGACCAACCGGTTTCCCTTGATAATCAAATTGACTCCGTGGTTATACTTGAGGATCTCAGTAATGATCATGTTGAGACTCACGTTGAACACGCCGAACTTTTGCCTCATCCAGATTTTGCTCGTTTAATACAAGACCAACAGACCATAGTGGAAAAATGTCATGCCATTAATCGGGACTTGAAATGCAAAAATGCACTGTTAACCAAGGATTTTGAATGTTTACAAAAGCAACTCAACTTTTTCAAAACTCAAGAAAAGCGTGAAAACGGTTTTGAAGCAACCTTTGCCAAATCTTATCAAAACGAAAAATATTTAGAAAGACAGATGCGTGATCTAGCGCTTCGAAGAATGCTTTGTTATCTGAAATAGAACAACTGAAACATGAACATAAAAAGCAAATTAACGCTCTCACCTTGGAAAATCAAAAGCTAAGGCTGAGTTGTTAACTTGTCAAAAACAGTTCTCTGCATACAAAAAGCATTCAACGAAACGAATAGATGATCATCTTGAAGAAATCATCGGCTTGCAAAACAAACTTAAAGAGTTTAAAAGTGTTGTTTACAAACATGGCGAGTCGGTCACGACCATTGAAAAGTTTACTTTAAAACCAAATCCAAATGGATATGGACCAAATCTTGCTGATTACAAACCTAAGCTTTCAACAAAAGCATTCAAACCAAATCACGAAGTTTCCAGAGAATATAAAGTTGATAAATCTGTTATGAGTGTTGTTGAATATCATCGTCAAGAGGAATTAGATGCAGAAGACGAGAGTCGATCAAAATTAGAAAAAGTTGTTTACAACAAACCTTTTAACTATTCAAAAGCGGTCACTTTCGTCACACCAACGGATTCTTCTAACACACCAAGGGTTATCATCAAAACACCGGAGTCTTCTAATGTTAATCCCCAACCAGATTATGCACAAATTTATGGTCCTTTACCTTCCATCGGTGAAGTAAACTCAAAACACGAAAATCGAAAAATTATCAGATATTTTGACATTTTCATGGCTGACCTCAAAATTTTACAACATGAGATAGAATATCGCTTAAATCAAAATTGATCATTTTCAAAGAGACATTTTTCCGAAAAAATCTTTTACCTAACGTTAAAAATTTGAAAATTGTGCATTAGCCTGGGAAAAGGATTTTCATAAGGAACTTGGAGTGATGAAGGTCATTTTCGAGAAAACAGAAACATCTATTTCTAACACTAAGCGTAAAAAGAAAATGTTGAGAAAAGATGTTGATCGACTCTTGGAAGATGTCATCTGTGCTGATGTCCATAATGTTGTGTTATTGAATTCTTTGTCATATGCATTTGATCATACCTCTGCGATACTTGTTGATTCTATGATAAATGTTGAAACACCGATAATGTGCTTGGTCGAGTCCTTAACAATTGAAAACAAACGATTGTCAAACGAACTTTCAAATGCAATACGTCGTCTTAATTGGTGTCAAAAAGATATTCACGATCAACAAATTGCTTTTCAACACAAAATCGCCAAGTTGCGTGCAAAATCTTCTGATCCTAAAATTGAGCAACTGGATGATCAAAGCGTGTCTTTTAAGTGTCAAATCTCAAAATATGAACAAGAACTTGTAAAAGTTAAAAGGAATATGGTGTCATATTTGATTTACTCAAAAGACTCGTGATGAAGCATCAAATGAACTTGATCATTATCTTGCACACACTAAAGAAGTTATGCATTTTGCTGGAAATGTTCGGTCACGAAAATCAAGATCGATTCACACTATCCTCAAGTTAAGAGAAATGTTAGGAAAGTATGAACAACTTCCGCCAACCATCATTAAGAGATTAGCCCGAGTAACACTTAGTACTCATGCACCTAGAATCCCTACTGCCAAATCACAAGTTGCTAACGTGCCTCCTTCTACTGAAAGAGGAATAGTTGCATCTTTTCCAAATTCCGCACTTCACGACCTAGAGCACTAAATCGAAGAATAGGAAGTTGCGACCTAAGAAAAGATCAATCAGGAATGCTAAAGTAGAAGAACACCCTAGGACTATGAATAAGACTCACGTTGCCTCCACTATAGATATTGCGTCGGACAAATGTAATAGAAATAGTGATGTAACGAATGCTAAACCGTTAAGTACTTTTGATATTGATCGATGCACCTTGTGTTAATTGTGGTAAAAGTATGAATTCTGATTGTCATGATAAATGTGTTGCTAAAGCTATCATCTCTCGTTTAAGGAATCCTAAGAACCGGAATACCTCTAGGCCCACTAATCTTTCTAAGTCTGTGCTTGGTAGACCGCCCTCTTTAGATTCTAAGAAACGCATTGTTGTCCCTGTAGCTCCAGTTTCACCTCCTAGGAATGGAGTACCACCTAGTGCATTCACTAAGACTAAAGCAAACACTAGTTGGAGATGGAAGAAATGGATATATAACACACTAGGATTTAAGTGGATACCTAAAGCTATTAATGTGTGTATATCTACTATACCTTCTATGGAACCCTCTAACATTTCGGGTTCCACATCTACTTCTATTCCATCTGTGTCGTCTGTGTGTAATGCAGGTGATACAGATCATTCTCTGGATTGTTGATAGCGGATGTTCCCGACACATGACAGCAATCTTAAACTGTTATCAAACTTTATTGCAAAGTTCATTGGCACTTTGTCGAGGTTCGGGAATGATTAGTTCGCAGCTATCATGGGCTACGGAGACTATGTCAATGGGAACATCGAAATCAGCAGGGGTTACTATGTGGAAGGCCTCGGTCATAATCTGTTTTCAGTAGGTCGGTTTTGTGATGGAGATTTGGAGGTTGCTTTCCGGGAGAAAACTTGTTTCATTAGTGATCTACAAGGAAATGACCTTATGTCTGGATCGCGTAATTCTAGTCTCTACACTATCTCTATGAAAGACATGGTTGCTTCATCTCCCATCTGTTTACTTTCAAAGGCAACATCAACAAAATCCGGGCTATGGCACCGTCGTCTCTCACATCTAAACTTTCAAACCATCACCAACCTTGCTCGACACAAACTAGTTGAAGGACTCCCACGGTTTCGGTATTCTAAAGATCACCTTTGCTCAACTTGTGAACAAGGCAAAAGCACTCGTGCTCATTTTCCTTCAAAGGTGGAACACGCTCTCAAAGGCATGTGCTTCATCTTCTTCACATGGATTTGTGTGGCCCGATGCGCGTGCAAGCGATCAATGGCAAACGCTACATCTTAGTAATTGTTGATGACTATTCACGCTGGACTTGGGTCTACTTTCTTGTAAGCAAAGATCAAGCTCCACAGATGATCATCACCTTTCTCACGAAAATACAAGTTTAGCTACGAAACACCGTTCGACTAATCAGAACGGATAGAGGCACTGAATTTGTTAATCAAACTCTTCGTGAATTCTATGAGAAAGTGGGAATTGACATCGGACATCTATTGCACGTACACGAGAACAAAGCGGAGTTGTCGAAAGACGAAACCGAGCGTTAGTGGAAGCTGCAAGAACAATGTTAATCAATGCTAAACTTCCAGATTACTTATGGGCGTATCTCTGCATGCTATACTCAAAACCGTTCTATGATTACAAAACGCCACAACAAAACACCTTTCGAGCTCGTCCATAACAGAAAACCGAATCTAAAACACTTTCATGTATTTGGATCTCTTTGCTATCCGAATAATGATCGTGATGACTTTGGAAAGCTCAAAGCCAAAGCGGACATTGGAGTCTTTATCGGATCTTGTGATAATTCAAAAGGTTTCGAATCGGAATCGTCGTACAATATAGGTGATGGAAACGATTCATGCTCATTTTGATGAACTTACGGAAATGGCTTACGAGTATACCGACTTGGAACCCGGACACAACCGCTTAAACTTCCCCAAACCCCATCATCGGTGAACAAAGCCCCGCTTACTCGTCAACAAATGGAAAGGTTATTTGCTCCGCTGTTCAGGTGGCGATATTGATGAGCGTGCTCGGGTGTATCCGCTTTGTTTCCGCTGCTCAACCCGATAATACTCTTATACCGATACACTGCTACAACAACTATTGTTGAAGATGCACCTACACCAATTGACTCCAACACAACAGTTGAACAAACCGCTTCCAACAATGATGAAGCTGCTGATGATATTCTGAATGTAGTACCCCACCTGCAGATTTTGATCCAAATGCGTTCTTCAACCCGTTTGCTAATGAGACTGCTGCACGAGATGTCGCGGAATCTTCAACAAACCATTTGAATCCTCAGAATCTGCACAATGTATATCAACATCAACCCTCCACACATAGATGGACGAAAGACCATCCTCTGGAAAACATTATTGGCAACCCGAATCAACCAGTCGTTACGAGACAAGGTCTTCACACAGATGGTGAACATTGCATTTATGCACTCACTGTCTGCCAATCTGAACCTAAAACATCAAAGACGCAATGACAAAAGACAACTGGATTGAATCCATGCAAGAAGAACTCAACCAATTCAAGCGTCTTGAAGTATGGGAACTGGTTGAAAGACCAACAGGAGTCTACGTCATTGGTCTAAAATGGATTTGGAAAAACAAATTGGATCTTTGAAGGAAATGTTATCAGAAATAAGTCACGTCTGGTGGCTAAGGGTTATCGTCGGGAAGAGGGTATTGACTTTGAAGAATCTTTTGCTCTGGTTGCTCGTCTTGAGGTTGTTCGGATATTTCTAGCGTTCGCGGCTCATATGAATATGACGGTCTATCGGATGGATGTCAAAACTGCGTTTCTCAATGGACAACTTAAAGAAACGGTTTATGTCACCAACCGGATGGATTCGTTGATCCTGAGTTTCCGAATCACGTCTACAAAGTGAACAAAGCTCTGTATGGTCTCAAACAAGCTCCTCGGGCATGGTATGATAAGCTATCATCCTTCCTCATTGCTAATAATTTCACCAAAGGTTCGGTTGACCCAACTCTTTTTATACAATATCACGGGGCACATATCTTAATTGTTCAAATTTACGTGGATGACATCATTTTTGGGTCTACACATAAAAAGTTTTCAATCGCTTTTGCAAAACTAATGAAGAAAAATTTTGAAATGTCCATGATGGGTGAACTCACGTTCTTTCTCGGACTGCAAGTTCATCAATCACCCGTGGTATTTTCTTGAGTCAGTCCAAATATGCCCTTGAATTGTTAAACAAATTTGGAATGAAAACCTATGACACCTATGCCACACCAATGGCTCATACCAAGAAGCTAGACGCTGATTTACATGGGAAATTGGTGGACCCTACAAAATACCGTAGTATTATTGGGTCTCTCATGTATCTAACACTAGTAGACTGATATTGTCTTTGCCGTTTATCTATGCTCCCGTTATCGGTCGCGACCAACTGAAACCCACCTCTCAAAGGCTAAAAGAATCCTCCGATACATAAAGGGAACCATTAACTTGGGGATCCGGTATCCGAAGGATTCTGGTTTTGAACTAATCGCTTTTTCAGACGCTGACCACGCAGGATGCTTAGACTCACGGAAAAGTACTTCGGGAGCATTACAATTTCTTGGTGATAAACTGGTGTCATGGCAATCGAAGAAGCAGGATTGTACATCGCCGTCCTCAACCGGCGAGAATATGTAGCCATGTCGGCGTGTTGTGCTCAAGTCATCCGGATGAGAACACAACTCAAAGACTATGGTTACGTATTTGACAGAATCCCGATGTACTGCGACAATCGGAGTGCCATTGCAATCTCGTGCAACTCGGTTCAGCACTCGAAATCAAAGCACATCGATCTTCGATATCATTTCATCAAGGACCACGTGGAGCAGTGCTTGTTGAATTATATTTTGTGGGTACAGAATACCAATTGGCGATCTTCTCACCAAAGCCTTGCCTCCCGCTAGGTTTAATGAGTTGGTCCACCGGATTGGTATGAGGTGTTTGACTCAAGAGGAATTGGATGACCTCCTAAAACAGTCTTAAAACCTGTCAAACACCAAAATCTCTTTTGTAAATAATTTTTCAAAAACAAAATACAAAAATATAAAACCTGATAAAACAACAAAAATATTCTTCTAATCTAATTTTCTTTCAACATGGCAAGTACGTTTCTTCCGTCAACACTCTAATCTTTCAAAATTCAGTATTTTTTCGATCAATGTTGAGGGGGATAAAATTTATACTTAACTGTTTCAAAACATATGTGTACTTGCATGTTATCTTATCCTGGTTGTTTCTTTTATCAATGGTGGTAAACTTTTCTGGTTCAATGACACTCCTCGGACTAAAAATTATAACCTTTCATTATTCTTAAGTCTAGGGGGAGTGTAGTCAAAGTTTCTTTCTTAAAATCTTTGTTTGGTAACCAAAATGGAAGTTAAATGGCTTTGTTTGAAAAAGGAAAAGGTGGGGGGACCAAAACTGTCAAAATGTTAAAGTTAAATTTAATAAAACACCTCCCACCTACTCATTCACTTCACATTTATTACTTTCAACTTTTAACATCTACGCCTAAGATTCATTCGAGAAATCTGTTACTTTGATCATCATTTTGTAAGTGGTTTAACGATCTTAACATGTTTTTAAGCTAAGGTTTTTAATTTCATGCAAATCCTACGGCTAAAAATTGTGTTACGCGTGATTATGTGTTCTACGCATAAGCGTATGAACACACAATCATTGTGTGTGTTTTTGGTTAAATGGATTGTGTCTAAACGCTTCTAATACATCAAGGATAGCATTTTAACCATCAAAACCCACCCAGAAACACGTATTAATGATTTTTGAAAATTAGGGTTCTTGAGTCAAATTGGGTATTTTCGAATGTGAAGTGTTTTGGTCTAAAAGATTGTTGGGTTATGGTCATATGTTGTTGAATTGATGATTTCCATGGTTGTTAACCACCCAGAAACACTAATTGTTTAACAATTTGGAATTAGGGTTTAATGTTCATGACTTTGGGTAATTTTGATTCTCAACGAATTAGATGTTAATACTTGGCCTAAAGACTCTAACAACACTCTAGACCTACCAGAATTTATATGGTGCAAATCCTATGGTTAAAAATCATACGCGTAATTCTTAACCCTTAGGGTTTTGACCTACGCGTATGACTTTCTACGCGTAACTATTAACGAATGATTCATGCCATGTTTTGTTGATAAAATGAAGTTTTGTGTTAATATTAATGATTTGATGAACTTATTTCAGGCTTTGCTACGAATAATATTCAGAATCAAGGGCATTTGAAACTCTACGCATAAGGATTACCCTACGCGTAGTCAAGTTATGCGTAAGAATAATTCTACGCATAACTATTACACGTAAGGTTCTACAATGGGACTACGCGTATCCTGTGAAGGATATGCGTAAACAGTGACCTCTACGCATAAGGTCTACTTTTACGAGTAAGCCTTACGCGTAAGGTATAAATACGCCTACGCGTAAGCTCTACGCATAAGGTCCCCTTTTCCTACGCGTAACATTTCTTACGCGTAAGTTAGGATCATACGCACAAGCTTTCGCCTACGCGTATGCAACTACTGTTTACGCTTAACTTTGCCAATTCTACGCCTATGCCTTGATTGACCTTCATTATGAATTGTTACGTGTACAAACTTGTTAATAAACTTATCATAACGTCACGAATCCATTAATGTCACTAATAAACTTAAACGTTTGATATGTTGTGAACAATAAGTGATAACATAAACTTTAAAACTTAAAGTTAACTAACTCACGTAACATTTCACGACATCATTGGACTATTGGACAAACAAGTGACTTAGGACTCGTAACAATCATTGACACTGTACATTCAATAACTAGACAATAAGACCTTATGTTGACTAACATTATGTCTTTCGATATGTTGGTTCTTTTGGCTAATGTTATTTCGATCACGACATGGTGAACAAATGAATGTGGATGCACCTGAGGTTCTCACTATTGTTGATATCTTCCCAAATGGCTATCCGAGAAAGATTGGAAAGAACAACCTTAGGGTTGACTTTGACACCCTCACATGCTCGGAATCTTCTTGTCTCATTGCAGTGGATATTCTCGGGAATCATCCCTACCAGAACATGCTCTCACACTCTGCCACAGTTCCAGAGGTCTACATTCAACAATTCGGGGATTCTATGCAGAGGATCACTGGTCAAAGTGCAGTGAATGTGACACTTAATCACAAACAAGTCACTATCACTCCTGCGACTTACGGGCTGTCCTCATCATTCGACATCGCTCCAACCGACTTCTTTGCTACCCCTCTTGAAGAGACAGTCCTGATATTCTTGATAGATATTGGTTATGATGAAGCTTCAGGAATCATTACTAAGCACTCTCACGTGGAGTTGAAGAATATTCCTCAACCATGGAGAACACTCTACATGATCATCACCAAATCGGTCTCTGGTCGTGGCAGTGGCTATGAGCATCCCAAGCTCATGGAACTGCAAATTTTCTGGTCGTTGATCAACAAGAAGGACATTGAAATCGAAGCGCTGATATGGGAGGACATGATGCTATTTCACAAGAAGCTTGGCTCCAAGATTCCCTATGTCAAATACACCAAACTGTTGATCCAGAGAGCTCTTGGACTTCATCCAGATATCCCCATGAGGCTCAATGACCCAGATAATCACGACATATTGGTGAACCCATACTATCTTCGAGAATCAAAGAATCGTCAACAAAGAAACAGGGTACGGTATTACACGATCACCTTCGACTACCGAAATCAAAAAGTTTGAAACATACAAAAGGTATCGGTTAGCCGTAAAAGAAGGCAAAGTTGGTCATCTTGATGAAAAATCTTATGGTACACCTACTCGGAGGACCGAGAAGAGGCGATCTTGGAAGTGTCACAAGTACTGATATTTATAGGAAGCTTCCCAAAAGGAATCCTCCTCGTAAAAGGATTGTTCCGGTAAAGGAAGCTGAACCTATTCCCACACTGAACCGCTAAAGAAAGCTTGTGGACGAAAGCTCGAAGGTACTGACACGAGATGAAGAGATTACCTACTCTGAATCGCAAAACACCTCCTTCAGCAGCTAAACCTCCAAGTCCGCCGGTGACAAAGAAAAAGGGAAGACTCACGTACTTGTACCTTATGATGAAAGTTCGGAGAGTGATAAAGAGCCACCGGAAAATGTTTACAAGAAGACGATCAAATTCCTTAGACACCAACACAAAGTTGAAGAATTTGCTAAAGACCAAATGGGTGGTCCCGGAGGATCAAGTGGTGCTTCCCACTCTGAACCTTCTCCTGATGCGGTTAATCAACCCGATAAGGGAGCTGGTGCCACCACTCTTGTGCAACAACAAAAGCTTGTGGAGGATACTATCGAATATGAGTTTGAGGTACCGGAAACTAAGAAGTCCGAAAAAGATAAAGATGTTGATTATGATACGTTTCTTCTAGATAGTCCTGCACGATCAAAGGAAGAAACCTCTGAACCTCCGAAGGATCCAGAGTCTCCTCATATCTCTTCATCATCAGATTTGTCTTCTCACTCCTCGCCACCACCATCAAAGAAGTCAACCAAATCATCATCCAAATCCGTGAAGAAACCATCTAAATCTTGGATTTCTCAAGCTCATGAACGGATTACCAAAGCTTTGTCAAACAAGTCGAGAAAGAAAAAGCGTGCTCAACAAAAGCTGAATTTCTTTGTTGATCACATACAACATCTGTATGACGAGCATGAAAAGATGAAAGGAGAAAGGAAGTTTGTTCAGAAATTCATGAAAAATCACCGTCAAGAGGAACTGAACGAAATGATCGAAGGCTACACGAAAAAGTACCTTAGTATGCGTTCCTAAAGTCACAAAGGAGTTGTTCACCAAACAACTTTATCTAAATCTTATGCGGTCGCCAAGCAAACTATACGATCAACGCCCTTAACCGTCACAATCAATCCAACCGATCCGGTAGTTTTCTCGGATAATGAATTGGTGGCCAAGCTTGTCACACAAATGTCGGCACGATCTGGGACATTTACTTCGATGAAGGAAAATTGTTTCAAGCATTGCTGGACTACCAACTTCAAGAAGCATGTAGATTCGAAGCTGAAAAGTCTAAGCGTCCTAGAGACGATGAAGACAAGGATAAGGATAAAGACTCGCACCTAAACGCGTCGAAGCGGTCTGGTGAATCTTCTTTGATGCAACCTCCTCCACAACGGCCTCATGTTCAACAAAAATCTCCTCCTCGTTCTTCTCTTGAAAAACCTCGGGACGATTCCGAGTTACCACCCCGACTCGAAAACGGATGATCACTTTGAGTATACGGGTGGTGACGATGAAGAGGTCCTTGAGCCCCTACAACAACCCACCTCTCCCAAACAAGTTCGGAAACCAGAATCATCATCTAGGCCTTTGAAAAGAAGAAGAAGAAGACGCCTCAGGTGGCGTCGTATCATGGCTAGATGACGATAAAATAGAGGAATTTGAATGGTTTGCTAATCTTGTTAACAACACTCCCTACCACGAAGAAGGTCGAACTTGGTAGACGGTTTTACATTGGAGCATGCTAAAATTCTGCAAGAAAAGTTCCATGTGAAGAAAATGGCGAAATCTGAGTTGAAGCGAATCAAGAATGAAGCGTTTCAACTTCTAAAAGACACTCGAAAGTGCCCTCGAGATCGAATATCACCTTGAAAACATTGCTCGAGCTATGTCTAACAACATGGATTGGCTCAACCCGGAAGCAAACATTGACTTCACACAAAGGGAAAACCCTCCATACTACACCGATTGGACCAAAACTCTACCAACACTTGGCCAACCAGCTGAACCAAGGATTCCTTTCAGATATTTCTTCAACAAAGACTTGGATTTTCTTCTACACGGTGGCGATGATTCAAGAAAATATGCTACATCATTGACACTTCCATTCCCAGCAGCTGTCTACTCAAACTGCATAGCCATTGAGGAACGTGCCAATCACTTGTTCTCCAACACGGTGGAAGCATACGACCGAGATGCATTGTATGGGATTCATCAGCGGCGAACGCCGACGAATCTACTACGAAGCCGGTTGAAGTCTCAACATGCTGTATATAGTTCTAAGGATATCGTTGCCATCATACACGTTGACCTTTCGTCTAAGTGGGACTACACATTCCTAAAGAAGATCGTAGTCAAGCGACAAGATGAACGGGACTATGCTTTCTCTGAAGCTGACTTTGAGAATTTGTCTCTCAATGACATCGAAGACATGTACCTTGCCAAAGTACAGGGTCGCATGAGACAATTCTCAACTGCAGTACAACGCGAATTTATCAAGTCACTTCTCATCTTCATAAGACGCATTGTCATCAAGGAACGTGTAGAAGATCTCCGGTGGTGTTGAATCTTATCGACGTGTCAACTTCACTCCTCCAAAGCTTGATCTTCCCGATATCAACCGGCTATCTCAATATACACTCATCAGCAAACCTTTCGGCGTTGTTTACGGTAGTGAACTTCAAAGAAACTGCTTAATGGCGTGTAGCGAACTCCACAAGTTCGGGGATCATACTTTGAAGCTGGTTAGGGATGGATTGGCATACAGGTTGAAGGATATACGCCAGAAAATTGGGTCTCCTAAGCTGGAATTCTCGGGAAAGGAGGGATGTGAGACGGATCATCACAATGATTGATGAGCGGTTGTTTGAAGGGATCGAGTTCAGACGATTGGAGAGTTATGTCGGTGGTCGACCCATGATTAGCATAACCGGCTTTCAACGCCTGCACACTCACAGGAACATCACTGCACTTCACGGTACCCCTTGAATTGTTTACTTCATATAATTTTGGATGTTTGATTAATTATGTATATGGCTTGTGCACACATAACAGTGTACAACCCGTACTTGTAAATAAAGGACCACGTGGTGCGCTTGATGCCACAATCCTTATTAAAGGAGCGAAAGCTTCTTAATTTTGAGTAAAACCTATCAAACCTTTCACTTTTCAAGGTTTTGCTCAAAAGAACAAGTACTTTCCCTTATGATTTTCAAAACCTCAACCGTTTATATCACTTGTTGAGGGGAGTACTTGACTTAAAACTTTGTTCAAAAATTATTCACAGTGGTCATTCTTCCCGCAACACTCGAAATGGTCATATTTATTCTCAACTTTTCAAAAATAACATTCTATATGCCATTTTTGAGGGGAAGAAAATACGTGATAAGAAATATGTTGTGTCAATGCAAATGAATCTATGTGCTATAAGACTTAACCCATGAATTGACGAGATCTTAACTGTTAGTAACTTGAAAAGACTTGTCCGGGACGGGTAATAATTTCAAGCTAGTTAAGCTAGTGATGTAAACGTATCTCGCAAAGGACTTGTCCGAGTAGAATGTACCATTCGAGAAACTCTTGGTAGACATGAACTCGGACGGGTTTGACAACCTTTCGAGGATTGTCTACACCTTCAAGGTAGTTACTAGAGCCAGTTGTCACCTAAAAGCGGACAATGCAACTCTTTAACTATGCCACGTAACCGTGTCTCGCGGGGGAATGTCTATCTTGAGTTAATCAATTCAAAAGTGCGCGCTCTTTCCTCACTGTGCATTTTAACCGTTAAAACTCTTAAGCACATGTGGAGGGAGAGTATTTATGCAAAATCTTATCTCTACAATGGTACTAAAATGTTTTTCATTCATAAACACTGTGAGAGATTTTTCACATCGATGGTTTTATGGCAACATAGGTTAGTCATGGAGTTATAATGTGACTAAGGTTAGAAATAACCGTCCTATGATCCGCCAGAGCCGGATGGATCTACCCAGGACACCACAAATAGTTAGTATTTAGAAGTCCTTAGGTATGATTGTAAAAAGGAGAAAATGAGAATCGGAGAAAGAATGAGTTGAAGAATTAAAAAGAAATGCAAAGAAAAGGGTGAAAAGAAATAGCCCTCCAGATTATTCAACTTAGGGCATACACCGGGTTCAATTCATATGCTACTGGTTGTCACTTAGTGACGCCGGTATTGAAGATTAAAAGTCGTCATGGACCCAGTGGCGCATGCACTAAACCTTCTTATCCACTCAAGTTTCTCTTAACAGAAGCTTGTTTCATTCTCACAGGGAACCCTACGTAAACTATTGGCTTTCTCTTAGAGATCGCGGGTATTGAAGAAGGAGACCCTCTCCCTAGTCTCCGCTCCAGAAAACCAAAACGCACTATTGAGTCTAGAGCCACGAGATTCATCAAAAGATCTCTTAGGTACACTTGACATTTCATCACTTGATATTCAACAATAAGAATTTCAGGTGATACATTATCGAGTCCTTAACAGATCTTAGCAATCTGTCGAGAACATTTATGAGAGGTTCACATTTGTGATCCTCGGTGATTGAATGGAAACTCTGCCGGGTCAACATCAAACAACCACGGCAAGCAACTCCCCGTGGATCGCGCTTAGTGGTCTCAAACGGTCTACAATCGTGAGGTGATGCTTCGGTGTACCTCAGCGACTCATCTGAATCGTAGGTGTACTTTGGTACATCGTGTTATCTCACTTGTGGGACTCCGATTCAGAAGCGGCCTTTGTAAGAATTAGAGTTGTGTTTTCACACTATTTTGTTAACACTCTCGAAGTTCAAACTTGTAAGTGCCGGAATCCGCTTATTACTAACCGTTTAAATGTTTTCTTCTTATGGAAGCTCCGGGCGGGATGATCGTCAGATTCTTCTCATGCTCACGCCAAAATCATTACTAATAGAAGTTCTATCCAAGAGCAACACAACGTCGAATGATTCTTCATCAATTCAAAGAATCTATAATGTTAAAGACTTAAAGAACTTCATCGATCTTGAATTCCAACGTCAAAGAGCGTGTGAGCATGTTGAAGAATGACGTGGAGACTGTAGCGGCGAAGCGGACTGAGCGGAATTGATGCTGACGACAACAACATACTATCACTTTCATCACAAAGAACAATGATCAAAGAACAAAGTTAAAGATGACGTCAAAGCATAACTGTTCAAAGTAAACTATCTCTCTACACTGGGGAGATTGTTCAAATCAATGCAATTCTTCTCACAAGAAAGAAGAATGTCAGAAGACGTCAAAGCTACTATTACATCAACGCCTTCACCGTTTTTCATCACCAACACTTGAGTGTTTGTTACTCATATGTAATAACACTTGAGGGGGAGATTGTTGGAATCACTCCTAAACCTTATTCAAGTGTTAGTTACTCATATGTAATAGTTAGCTTATGATGGCCTTTATGTTTGTTATTAGCCTTAAGCTTATGTAGAAGGCCCATGAGCTTAGGCCCAAGCCCATAGGAGAAAGGAAGGGAACTAGGAGTGTTGCCCTAGCTTCCCTCCTATAAATACCTTATGTAAACCTTCATTTGAAGGTTGGTTGTTCAAGTTATTTCCTTTCACATACTCCTACGCGTAACCGTATTATTCATATCGTGTGTGTGTGTTTGGTTTCTTGTTCAATCGCCTCTCTATCTTTCTGATTCGCTCCCAGACGGTCAAGCTTTCTCACACAAGCCTGCCACTTGTGAATGGCAGACCGTAAGAAACTTAAAACGGCTCAGGAACGAACTCAATGAAGATCTGGGGAGTATAGTGTTTCCCCGGGTCGTTATGTCCCAGCGAGCTATGCAATGGATCACCAAACGTAAAGTGATCGAGAGATTTGAACGGAAAAGAGGATTGAATTATTATAACTACAGAAAAAGTTCATAAACTAAAGGGGCTTAAATGCAAATTTAAAAAAGTTAAAAAGATAAAAAAATATTAAATAAACGCTATCACTATTTTTAAAGTTGGTTTTTCTTGATTTATAAAACAAAATAACTTAAATAAACTATTTTAATTAAAGCATAAACCTAAATTATCTAAAAACGTGACCTAAAATGAAAACGTGCGTTATATATAAAAATTACGCGAGTGCGCAAGAAAAAACGTAAAATTTGTAAAATAAAAGTCCTACGAGTTCAAAAACAATTTTCCTACGACCTAAACGACTAAAAATAATTTTAAGAAAAAGCCGGGTAATTTTTTTTCGACTTTTATTTATTTCCTACGAATTAAAAACTAAATTAATCTAATTAAAAAAAAAAAAAATACTAAACATTTTTAGTGAAAATTGCAAAAATTACTTAAGACTAAAATGAATTAAAAAAAAATAAATAGATAAAAAAGACACACTGCTTCTTATTGGATTCAGCAGTTACAAAGCTAAAGTACCTAAAGATCTTAAACTACTAAAGGTGGTTAAATAATTAACAAACAAAAAACTAAACGCATGAAGGCGTGTAGAGCAGATGGTACTTGTGTATTGGTTTGGGCGTGTGGGAGTGGACTGTCCCAGGTCCAAACCTGGGCAGCCACGTTTTTGCCAACATTTTTTTTTTTATTGTTTTTGGTTTTGGCTAACTACAGGAACTAAATGGGCATGCAACAAGCTACAAAAGCTATCAATTAAGCTATAGAAGGGTCCTAATCTAATCTAAGCTACACCAAAAAAACTAATGGGACCTAATAAGATTAAACAAAAAGAAAAGAAGCTACTTATTTGAGTGTAGTGCTGCACATGGGCTAAAACAGGAAAAGTGGTACCTTTAAGCCTCTAAACAAGCTAAACAATAAGCTCAAAAAAAAAAGAATCAATAAGCTAAAACAGATAACACCTAATCTAACTTACCTAATAACACTACAGGGATCACTTATAAGCCAAAAGAGAAACTTTAATAAGCAAACAAAATCCTATGTTGCCGTACTGCTGAAGTTAAAACAGCCCAAGTGGCGCATTTCAACTTAAAATTAAGCTAATAAATGAACTAAAAAAAACTAAAATAAGTTAACGCTTATAATCTACATATATCCAAGAACACAAAAGCTAAACTTTTAGCAACAATCAAGCTTATATGAAGCTTATTAGGGGCTGAGAAAAAGGGACTGTGGGACTGCTGTTGACAGAAAGGCACATGGGGCGTTTTGAGGAAATTTTAAGCAACTAATCCTACACTAACAACTAAAACTAGTTTTAACATAAAAAACTCATATATTAGAGATCCTAAAAAACTAATTTTAAGCTACTAATGAATTAAAATGGCTAGTGCAAGGGGCTGCATAGGGTGTTTTGACAAAAATCAAAAAAATAAATTCTTTGCATACTACTTCTAAAAGGACTCTTATGAACTAAGTACTACTTGAAACACTACATAAACTGTATTGACATGTAACTCAAGCTATTTGAAGACCAAACATGGGTCAAAAGTGATTTTTGACCCTTAAACCATGCCAATCCAAACACCACTTTAAAGGCAGAAAACTAAGAGAATGCTTTTCAAAAAGTTGAACTTAAAACTACTAATTTGTAAATTAATCAAAAAGCTCAAAAGAGCTTAAGAAGATCCATAACATACTTGTTTAAAACATGTACTGAAGTGAAACAAGAAGAACAATGGAACTTAAAAATTTCATAAACTTTGAAGTAAAAATTACAAGACAGGGAATTTAAAACATTAAACTGAAATTGACTGAATTTAAAGATTACAAAAATAAAATTGGACTAGAACTATGGAATTCTAGACTAAAAAGAGAACTAAAAAAAAACTAACTACTCACTAGTGCCTTATAATTTGGCATACAAGCTTCTTTTATACTAACTTCTAAAACGAGTCTTCTATCTATCTGTCTTCTTGTGGATGTCTTCATTCTCTGGCCCTGTCTCTCAACGGATTCCCAAGATGGTTAGGAGCACGTGAAGGATGGGATCAACTCTTTTGCACTTCCAATGTCTAGAGAGATGGGAGAGAGCAGGCGTGGGGATGGAGGAGGGATGGGGTGACAGGTTTTATGTCAGGGGGAGGGTATGGGTTTCTGTGTTGAGTGTTTGAGCGGGAAAACAGAGAGAAAGAAGAATGGGGTGAGGGTGGTTATCAATTGACCGGGTATTTAGGGTTTGACCGGGTATAAAGGGTGGATGGGCTTGGACCGGATTGGGCTTGGGGTGGTTTTGGGTTTGGGTAGTTATTAGGACTTAGGATTAGTTATGAAACCAAATGAGATTTCAAGGATCAAACGTGTAAAATTTGAAACTCCAGGGACCAAAGCTGTAATTTTTCAAAAATTATTATAAGGACCATAAATGACAAACTTTATTAACCAAGGGCCATAAATAATATTTTCCATTTTTTTAAAATCCTGGGGACTTGTTTTGCCATTTTTGAAAGTTGGGGGACTGAAACTGCCAGTTATGCAAACTTTGTTCGTTTTTCAATTGTTTTCAATAATTTTGCATCTGAAACATATAAAATGCAATTTTGAGATATTTTCAGTATTTTGATGCATTTCTGAGCATTTTTAAGTGTTTTGCAGTTCAGATTTGACCAAAAATGATAAGTATTTACACACTCATCACTTTCTTATAAGCTTGTGTGGTAAACCTTGTGACCTAACAAGGATCTTTATCTCGGAAATTGTTTTCAACAAAGAACTTATCAATGCATATCCCGGGTTTAAAGATTTTGTCTTCACATGTAGGCTCAACGGGATAAGTGATGGTCGACTCATCAGAGAGAGTAGAGTCAAGAAAACCATCAAGAACAACCATATCGCCCTCGGGGTCATGCACGGCATCCTCAATGCCCGATGGTATTAAGTCATAAATAGCATCGTCAATGATCGGGTCATTCGTCGGATCGTCGGATATCTCATTCAAAGCTTTGCTCATATCAACATCAAAGTAGAATCGCTCAAGAATCAGAGGATAAACATCATCAATTGTGGGATTGCCACTAATCTCTTCTTCTAATCGGAAAGTCTCAAGCTTGGGTAAGAAGTCACTATCTTTAACGGAGATAGGAAGCGAACTTAAATTATCTTTTAGGGCTTCGATCTTAGAAATGAGAAGATAAACATTCGAAAATGTTTCTTGCAATACTTCATCCTCGATCTGAATATTATCGGCCTCAATCTCTTCATCTTCCTGCTCAAAATCATTTTCTTCTTCTATGTGAACGGGCTCAGAAGGGAAATCGTCGACGAAATCAATGTCTCCATAAGAATCATCATCGGAATCGGAGAACATCTCAATTTGATCGTTCGAATTAACAAGAGAAGGCTCATCACAAATATCATCAATAACCTCGGACTCACTTGGGTTTGGGACAAGGATCTCAACATTAGATGATTCCGTTTTCGGAATTGTACTAAGATGCTCATCCCCCATTATGAGAGAGTCAACGGGTTCAACAATGTCCGTAGAAATATGATTATCGACCTCTTCCAAAACGACGTCACTTCTCTCAACCGGCGTGAGTGAAGGGGAAGGGTCGGAAATGAAAGGCTTAGAAACGGGAGTGGGATTGCCACTCGGAGGAGTATAATCGTCATCAGAATCACAATCGTAACAATAATTGGAAGTTGGACGATATTGGATCACTTTCGCGGCCTCTTCAGCTAATAATTCACGATAGGTTTTCTGATTAGGATCTTTTTCTTGAGCAGGTTCATGAAGCAATTCTTTTATTTTCTTTAACTTTTGTAATATATCGAGACAACTTTGGTGAAATTCTTGATCATCTGACGGAGTTTGTGGTTGAATTTCTTGGTATTGTGGAGGTGGGTCAAAAGAATAATCGTAATTGTAACAAGGTACTTGCTCGTAAACAATCGGATTTTGCATCTGAGAATCGGAATTAACGTGCGGATCTCCACAATACTCACAACAGTATGATTGTTGTGACGAATAAGGGTAAGGTTCATAACCAAAGGTCGAATTGTTAAATTGAGCTTGACATTGAAAACCTTGGTGAGGACCACCACAGTACTCACAAGAGTATGATTCCAGCTCATGGTACAGAGGTTGGTGTGGAAAACTAGAAGGGGGGGTTGAATAGTTTTACCAATTTAAAACTTCCTTTTAAATATTTAGATCGACTTATGTCAATCTATTTGGTTGTTTATGTTGGACGTTGATAGATAGATATATAAACGTGTAATGAAAGATAAAGAGTAAGAAGCACATCACCACGACACAAGTTATTTATAGTGGTTCGGCTACAAGGACACCTTCCTTGCCCTACTCCACTCCCCGAGTCACCTACTCGAGAGTTCGTAAGCACTACACCAATCTCCTTATGGCGGAGAAGCCTTCACAACGTCGCTTAACCTTTTTCTGGTACAAAGCTAAATACCGAGTTCTTTCACACCAAGGCGAACCACACCTAACACAACGTCGCCTACCCTTTATACGGTGCTAGGCTAACCACCGATTTCTTTCACACCTTAGGAGAACTAATCCTTCCACAACGTCGCCTACCCTTTATTAGGTACTAGGCTAAGCACCTAGTTCCATTATGGAGGAACTACTACCCTTCACGACACAACACCCATTATCAAGGAGATCTACTCCTTGTTACAACACCATCAAGTATATCACCATCCTTGTAAATAAACAAATACTTATATGTATAACGATGCACCTCATCGATTGCATCGTTATACGACCTAAGCATTCTTCCCAAATGCGACTTGATTTGATTCTTCGGCCTCCTTCACTAATGTCTTTGACACAACGCTTGGCACCCTTCACTAATGCCTTCGTCTTGACACCTTTAGCATTCTTCACTAATGCTTTGACACGGATGATGAGCACCTTTCACTAATGCTTTCATCTTGACACTTTCGGCATTCTTCACTAATGCCTTCAACCCAACATCTATGGAGAAAGATAGATCTATCAACAAGAGAACCTTCGTTGTCTTGATGATGACGAAGCATGGCAACTAATGGACTTGAGCTTGCACGTCTTCAAGATGTGGTGATCTTTCCTTTAAGAGGAACCTAGAAGATCACACAAAAATAAAAGAGAAAAGCTACATAGATCTCTTGGATCTGAGGTTAGAGGGTTAGAATACTTGGGGGAAGTATGTGTGTAAAGGGATGAGTAGAAAGGAAGAAATGGCTCTCTATTTATAGAGGAAAAATCCTACTGTTCCCCGGATCCCACGGATCCCTACCACAAAGGATCCGGCTAGCACAAAGCTAGGGATCCGTGGTCCGCTCCTCTTTGCCCATGGGTATTTTTGGTTATGGGTCATGGGTCATGGGTTATGGGTTGATCCATGGTTTTCTTTCTAGATACAATGAACTTGGTCAAGTGGTATATATAAAACCATGGGTTATGGGTCAATACCATTTGCTAGTATACAATGAACTTGGTCAAGTGGTATATATAAAACCATGGGTTATGGGTCAATACCATTTGCTAGTATACAATAAACTTGGTCAAGTGGTATATATAAAACCATGGGCTATGGGTCAATACCATTTGCTAGTTTTTACCCATTTAGTATATACTTGTTTTTATCCAACTACATTGAATGTATTTGGTCAATGGGTCAAATACTTAAGTTTCTACCCATTTATATTACCCAATATACTACATACTAGTTATGTGTATATTTACCCAAATATGTAAACACTAGTTGTTGTACATATGTAATACTAAATCATAAAATCACTTATACTTGTTTTAGTGTTTTATGAGAAAATGTGAATATGTTAAAGTCTTCATGTGTGAATTGAAATACTACAAAACAAAGGTTTGAACGCAAGTATAATTCACAATTTCTTGCAAATGTGATGCAAGTTAGTAGGAAAATGTAATCCTAATATTGCAAGTAATTTGCAATGTATTGTTTTGACACAAAGCTCCCCCTAGCTTTAGGGTGTCAAATGCTTCAAGTGTAGATTGAATAACTACAAAACAAAGGTTAGAAAACAAGTATAATGCATAATTTCCTGCATATGTGATCCAAGTTAGTAGAAAAATAGTTTTCTGTCTCACGGATCCCACGGTTTCGTCCTAGTAGGGATTCGTCTAGGCAATTTTGAGGGATCCGTATAGCTGAAGATTAAATTCAGCAATGGTGATGTAACAAGTAATGTTATCATCAAAATGAGATATGTATTCAGCCAACAAACATATACTCAATGCAATATGGCAAGTAAACTATCATTCAATAAAACATAAGAGATGATCAACAAATCTCCAAAAAACTAAGAGAATGATTTAGCCATATTCTATTAAAACTAATAAGTGACCAAAGCTTAAGAGGCAACAATGTGCTTGAGTCTAGGGATGAGTAGACTTGTTGATTTGGTCCAATCTTTCAAGAAGATGATTAAACATGAAATGCAACTCATTTCGTACTTCTTGAACAAGTCCTTGGGTGATTAGACAATTAGAGCAATTATTGTCTTGATAGGATATTTTGAGGAGGTTCTACAAATGATGATGGAGGTACATTGAGTAATTTGGGATGAGGTTCTACTAGGAATTAGAGTGGTGGTAATGGAAATTCCTTAATATGATCAAGTCCTTGGTGGTTCCTTGTTTCCAACGATGGACTAGTTGGTGATTGGGAAGTTCTCGATGGTGAATGCTCTAATGAATAGAGATTTGGGTGAGAGAGAGGCTCGGTGAAGGAGTGTAGTCCATGCTCTAGGAATGAAGTTTTAGACGTTTTGCTAGAACTAGGTACGTTTGGTTTATAGATCGATGATCCCTTTTCTAACCTAAAAGGTTTAATGCTAATTATTGCGGTTCTCTTAGCAATTGTTGATTGGGTTTGTTGAGGTGAGATTCTAGCACTTATTATCTCTTACGGATGATGATTCGGTTGAGGAAATTTCGTGTACAACACGAGCAAGTTTCTTGGGTGGTTCTTGGTTGGATGAGTTAGTAATAGGAGCTTTCCTCATGACGAAATGACTAAGGAAAAGGTTTCTAAATGCTAAGAATTATGTTGTGTTCGATGACTAAGGGATTCTAGCAAGATGACTTATAAAGGGAAGGATTTAGCAAGTGCATTCAAGACTTAAGTCTCTAATATCCTTTGGAATGTGATGATTAGCATGCACAAGAGTCAACTTGAGTTTCTTGATCTAGGGATTTAATTATGATGAGGTGGAGTGTTCAAGTTAGCAAGATGAGCTTGAAATGATTGTTCTAGCAAGAGTTGACATAAATCTGTCACCTGGATCCTACGGTTCCCACCAATGGGGGATCCGTCTAGGCTAATCCTAGGGATCCGGCTCTCAGCAGATAGGAAAGGATAGAAGTGATGTTTGAAAGGTCTAAAGCCTATACCTTTTTTTTTTAAGTTCTCCTAAGTGTCTTTAAATGGAAGGGTACTTAAATGTTCAAGGGCAATGAGTGATGTAGCTAATGATTGCCTTATATGGAAGAAATTAGAACTTTCGTGAGTACCAATGAATGAACAAAGATGACACTAAAATTTTGAGAGTGTCAAATGGAGCTAAATGATCCTAGTGATCAGATAGTGACTTAGGATAATGTCTTGGAGAAGATCCTAAAGGTTTTAAGGTGGAAGAACTAGAATTTGATCCATTTCGACCAATTTTGAGGTAAGGATGATTATGATCAATTTTGCCATAATTGAAAGATTTCTAAGTCTAGATGTGAGGGATCATGTGAGGAATAATGAGTGATCTAGAGAGCGGAAGAGTAATGAGTTTAGGTGAAACGATAGATCAAAAAGCACTTTGAGTGTGATCCTTAATGAGCTATGAGTGAGTATGAAGCTTACTAAGCTTGAGAAGGACTTAAGAGTTCCTAAGGTATTAAGTTCAGCTAGTGTGAAGTAGTCTAGGAACATGGTTTGAGGTGTAAAGGATTGAGACTCCACTTCTATTTGCTCGGATCCCACGGATCCTTCACTTGAGGGATCCGGCTAGTTACAAACTAGTGATCCGGCATCTGGGACAGTTTTACTTAATAGTGAGCGTTTGTTCTAAGTATCGAACTTAGTGGCTAATGATCTCTACAGTAAGCATACATGTATACAATTAAAACATACTAAGAGCATGTAGAAATAGCGCATAAGCAATTAAATGAGATCTAGCTCACAAGTAACACATAGGTTTATCAAACTTAACAACCGCTATTCAAGAAGCTCAAAATAGATTTACGATCTAGATTAGTAAATCATTTGTATTAACAATGGCGTGCAGAGTAGATGATGGTGTTCAAGACAATAGGGTTGTTTTGGCCAACGGAAGCAATGAACTATGTATAGTCATTACGGATGGTGATTAGCATATAATGAACTTCGTCCATGAAGTCATGTAGCTCTTCTCAATCAAAGCAAGATAATCGCTTGATGAGGCAAGTGGTTGTGATTAACTAAAGGAAAAATTAATTTTACAACTTGTTTTATTAGTAATCCTAAGACAATGCAAAGTATTTCCATTGTAAACTTACTTTAGGAAAACATAGGAGTAAAAATTTCCCAAGTGAGAGAATGAATATGAGACTATTAGTAGTGGTGCTCAATTACGGCTAAACACGACCATTTTTACGGGCGATTCCACATACCCAAATTCTATCAAGGAAGCAATTCAACCGTTAGGTCAAATTGAGTTTCTAGTGCAATAAGTTCTCCAGTATTCATTCTCAAGTTAGGAAAATTTATATTCCTACAATGGCCTATCGAAGAGTAACAATGATGATACTTTGCTTCGTTTAATATTATACTTGAGACAACTACGGTGACGAAGGTGTCATGTTAAAAATAAGTTTAAAAGTTGTCCATATGGTAAACAACAAAAAAATGGTTGGAAGAGCTAGTTCAACATATGTTGTTGGAAAGCGTTGAGTTTGGACTTTCGGATATGAACAATTATATTTGCGTTGAAAAATAATTTACTTGAGTATATCGGATGAAATAATCAAGTTGTCAATCCTACTATGAAGCTTGGAGAGCGATCATGAAAAGGAAAACGGGAGAGTACATCATCAACACAAGTGTAGGTTATGATCCGATGTACATTCTTATTGTTTTTAGAAAATGATACAAGAAAATATGAAATCAAGAAATCATATAGGCACATAAAACATTTATGTTGCACACATGACAAACTCAATCAAAAAGCCATTTTAGTGTGTTATATGTTTTAAACATTTTTCAACTTATAAAACTAACATTTTTACACAACTAAATGTTACCCCAAACACTCTTTCAAGTAGCACATTGATTAGTAGAAAATTACTAGATCGACAAGCAAGAGAATGAATAGCAAGGTAAGGAAACCAGATATGTTAATCACTCAAACAAGCACAAAAGCTATTTGAGATAAGCAAATAATCAAGTAATGTAAGGAAGACAATTTATCATTTAGCATAGCATACAAAAGTTCTTTTCATCGCTTTGTGTTAAATATAAACATGTATACCAAGCTTGATTAGTTTCTTTTATAAATATGATCAAAACCTTATTTTCAAAAGAGGACACATTGTTATTCAAAAGCGAAAACATCCGTCTCCAATTAGATCAAAAGTTTGTGCAAAAGTTATGACCGAAAAATGACTTTCTATTATAAATCAATGATTCTGTAAATTATTGTTTTGAATCAGTTTATGAAATCATTTTTAAATGAAAGTTGACTCAAATACCTTTAAAACGATAGGTGGCATGACTTCTAACGACTTACGGTTAAAAAGTTATGAATTTTTGAAATTCAGACAAAAACAGTCTTCTGTACCACGGATCCCACGGATCCCTTGCTTGAGGATCCGTCGTGTAACTGAGGGATCCGCGGATGTGACATAGAATTACAAAAATGTACATTTTGACCCGACGAAAAGGTTTAGTCTTTGTAGACTTTTTAGTGAAGTTATATTACCCATTTTTACCTTTATTCAAGCTTGATTAACAAGATATCTAACAACAAAACTTCAAAGAAAAAAATCACTAAAACACTTTTCATATTATGCTTATTATAAGATAGAAGCATATATCACCATTTTGTCCACAAGCAATTTAGCACGTTTTTGAAAAAAAAATGTAACTAAGAAAACATACCTTTGCTATATCCCCTTTTTATGGTTTTAGAAACCATAGACGCGAAATACTTCATGATCTTCTAAGATACCCAAATCCTTTGCTATATTCCCTTTTTATGGTTTTAGAAACCATAGACGCGAAATACTTCATGATCTTCTAAGATACCCAAATCCTAGTATGAAGACTTCTCAAAGGAAAATGTTAGAATGATCTATCACTATCCAACATATGATGATTTCTAAAAACATGACTTTTTGTTTTAAGAAATTCCCTTCTTTGTAGTTTTCAAACATACACGGATCGTATCAAGTTTTCAAAGTACAATATACAAAAAAAAACTTGGTAACGAAGTTCTGATGCCAATTGTGGAAAACTAGAAGGGGGGTTGAATAGTTTTACCAATTTAAAACTTCCTTTTAAATATTTAGATCGACTTATGTCAATCTATTTGGTTGTTTATGTTGGACGTTGATAGATAGATATATAAGCGTGTAATGAAAGATAAAGAGTAAGAAGCACATCACCACGACACAAGTTATTTATAGTGGTTCGGCTACAAGGACACCTTCCTTGCCCTACTCCACTCCCCGAGTCACCTACTCGAGAGTTCGTAAGCACTACACCAATCTCCTTATGGCGGAGAAGCCTTCACAACGTCGCTTAACCTTTTTCCGGTACAAAGCTAAATACCGAGTTCTTTCACACCAAGGCGAACCACACCTAACACAACGTCGCCTACCCTTTATACGGTGCTAGGCTAACCACCGAGTTCTTTCACACCTTAGGAGAACTAATCCTTCCACAACGTCGCCTACCCTTTATTAGGTACTAGGCTAAGCACCTAGTTCCATTATGGAGGAACTACTACCCTTCATGACACAACACCCATTATCAAGGAGATCTACTCCTTGTTACAACACCATCAAGGATATCACCATCCTTGTAAATAAACAAATACTTATATGTATAACGATGCACCTCATCGATTATACGACCTAAGCATTCTTCCCAAATGCTACTTGATTTGATTCTTCGGCATCCTTCACTAATGCCTTTGACACAACGCTTGGCACCCTTCACTAATGCCTTCGTCTTGACACCTTTAGCATTCTTCACTAATGCTTTGACACGGATGATGAGCACCTTTCACTAATGCTTTCATCTTGACACTTTCGGCATTCTTCACTAATGCCTTCAACCCAACATCTATGGAGAAAGATAGATCTATCAACAAGAGAACCTTCGTTGTCTTGATGATGACGAAGCATGGCAACTCATGGACTTGAGCTTGCACGTCTTCAAGATGTGGTGATCTTTCCTTTAAGAGGAACCTAGAAGATCACACAAAAACAAAAGAGAAAAGCTTCATAGATCTCTTGGATCTGAGGTTAGAGGGTTAGAATACTTGGGGGAAGTATGTGTGTAAAGGGATGAGTAGAAAGGAAGAAATGGCTCTCTATTTATAGAGGAAAAATCCTACTGTTCCCCGGATCCCACGGATCCCTACCACAAGGGATCCGGCTAGCACAAAGCTAGGGATCCGTGGTCCGCTCCTCTTTGCCCATGGGTATTTTTGGTTATGGGTCATGGGTCATGGGTCATGGGTTATGGGTTGATCCATGGTTTTCTTTCTAGATACAATGAACTTGGTCAAGTGGTATATATAAAACCATGGGTTATGGGTCAATACCATTTGCTAGTATACAATGAACTTGGTCAAGTGGTATATATAAAACCATGGGTTATGGGTCAATACCATTTGCTAGTATACAATGAACTTGGTCAAGTGGTATATATAAAACCATGGGTTATGGGTCAATACCATTTGCTAGTTTTACCCATTTAGTATATACTTGTTTTTACCCAACTACATTCAATGTATTTGGTCAATGGGTCAAATACGTAAGTTTCTACCCATTTATATTACCCAATATACTACATACTAGTTATGTGTATATTTACCCAAATATGTAAACACTAGTTGTTGTACATATGTAATACTAAATCATAAAATCACTTATACTTGTTTTAGTGTTTTATGTGAAAATGTGAATATGTTAGAAACTATTAGTTCAAACCATTTACGTATTTTATTTGTTTCGTTAATATGATTTTACGTTTGTTGTCGACAAAACATTAGAAGATCGTAAAATATAAATAAACGTTTTTACGGCTTATTTGTATTAACAGTTGGTTAGGGAAATCGGTTGTCTCATTGTAAGGATTATGGTGAAACTCGGTTCCTGATTTTCCATTGCTACAACCGGGACAATTCCCACCATATTCTGGTCCTCTGCACCATATGCACAAGAGCTGATAAATCGAAGAATTATCCGGATAAGAGTTCTCAATTTCCACCATTTCCGTGATAGGCTCGGATTCTAGAACGGGAGTCATCTCGGACTCAGAAACATATTCCATTTCCCTCACCGGAGAAGGAGTAGGAATGGAAGGTTCTTCAATCAAATTTTTCCACCATGCTATTATGTTGTCATCAGTATGAAGAGTACCCTTTTGTTCTAGCCGTGCATAAAGGGGCGAGATCTGGATTTGGATTGATAAAATTCTGGCATACATTACAAAATCCATTTCGACAATTATTACCGCACCAGTCGCAAATACATCTTAAACATCGATATTGATTCTCTTCCATCGGATTTTTACAATGAAAGCAATGTCGGGACAGTTTTGTTTCATGAACGAGGGGGTCATGAGGACCTCCACATCGAGCACATTTAAGAGATGCCATAAGAATTATACTTTTAGAAGAAGAAGAGATAGAATTATCGGATTAGAAGAGAAAGAAGATAGAATTAAACGGTTCAAGATGGTAAAGAGATAAAGAATTGACAGTTTAGAGGATAAAGACGATTATTTTTGGGTATGCATTAGACCTATTCAAAGTATGTTCACTTCTTAAAGGAATAGTTCTACCAATAGGCATCCATTTCCTAGTGGGCATTGATCTGGATAATTTAGGGCACAATACATTAAGACTAAATTTGTGGCCAGTAGGTATCCACTGATAACCTACATTACTAAATTTTCTTCCTGTGGGTTTCCAATGTTTTCTAACCTTCTTCCGCCTTTGTTTTCTAGCCTTCTTAGCTTGATATTTGACATTAACAATTTTAACTGGGCATTTAACAGCATTAATCAAATCAGTCACACCACATTCATGAGTAGTAACAGTGATTTGTCGTTTTTAGTACATAGAATTTTTACCGGAAGTACGGAACTCCCGGGTCGTTCTCCCAACGAGGGTGTAATGGAAAATCGATTCGTTGTTTAAAGGTCGAGTGATTTGAATAGGATAAAAATATTTTGGGTTTTGGAACTTAATAAGAAAGAAACAATTAAGCATGTAAAACAAGAAAGCTAAACACAAATAAGCAATTACGCAAATTTAACTAAAAATGTTTTAAGTTTGTAGGTTTTAGATTAAAATGATAATAGTTAAAGCAAAAACAATAATAAAACTAGTAGAAAGTAAATAAACTAAAGTTAACGATAAATGATAACAACTAAAAATAACGAACTAAATTATGCAAAGCAAGCGAATAAAAAATATATGATGAAAAGATATACTTGTTAAGCAAATTATCAAGATCCTTAAGTGTGGTTTATTATTTCAATTAAGTCCTTTATTGATAAATTAATATCGTTTACAAATAATTATTTTGTCACAATAATTTTTCATAAAAAGATATCAATATCTAGATTAAAACCCAATTATTTTCACGGCTTTTGCTCGCTTAAACAACCAAAATTTCAATCTAAGTAACTTAAAATTACTAACCAATATATTTTCTAACTTTTATAAAACCACACTTAATTCACGGTATAATCTACTCAACAAGTATATAAAAAGTCTACTCACTAAGCATAGAAAAACAACACATAGCAATTAATTCAATAAAAATAAACATAACTATTTCACTAAAATTTATAACTACTAAAGATTCAAAAAGTAAAGAAAGTAGAACCCGAATGATGAAATGAGAGGAATAAAACCACCCGATCAAATAAACACAAGTTAACACAAAAGTTTACAACTTTATTAATCTTATCCACTAATTAGTAAGTAAAGTTTAAAACTTTTGATTGGGTCCAGACCGTCAAGTTTATCACACAAATCAACCACTTTTGAATGGTCAACCGTAATAAAATTAAAACAGTCTAAAACCAATGCAATGAAGATCTAGAGGAGTATAGTGTTACCTCAGGTCATTAAGTCCCAACGAGGTGTGAACACTGTAGTACAACGAATCTGTGATCGGGTGATATTGAATGGGAAAAGGTTTGTGAATTTGGAATAATTATACCTAAAGAGAAAGTTTGTAAATTACAGGGGCTTAAATGCAAATTAAAGAAAATCAAAAAGCTAGATTATATTAAATAAACGCTATCACTATTTTTAAAATCGTTTAACGTTTAAAACCTACAATGTACGTTTAAATTAAAAACTACGTAACGTGCGAAATAAAACGTGACAATAAAGAAGTAAAATACCTACGGATATGGAAAATATATTTTTACAATCCAAATTATACTAGAAAATTATTGGAAAAATAAAATTATTTTTATGACTATTTATTTAATTATTATTAATTAAAAACTATTTTTAACTATTTAATAATACCCTAAAATATAAGAAAATATGAAATAAAGCTAGAAAAATGAAATTATGATTTAGAAAAATCTAAAATATTATATAACTTATTTTAAATTTGAAAATATATTTATTACACTATTCATCTATTTATTATTAATTAATTACTATTTAAAACTAATTAAAATGCTAGAAAATATTATTTAAGTTAAGAAAATTCTGGAAAAATTATTTTTTTCTTTTTATATTTATCTTAATCTATGAAAATTGAAAAATTATTTTTTTAAACTTTTCTGATTTATTTGTATTAAAAGCTATTTAATAAGTCTTAAAAACTGATTTAAAATAAGAAAAATAGCAAACAGTGATGAAAAATTATGAAAAATTCAGGAAAAGTCTAAAATATTATTATTAATCTATGAAAAATATAAAAAACTATGCTTATGTGTACGAAAATGAAACTGATGTGAAAAGTGCTTAAAAATAAGCACTTAAAAATAAGCTATAAGCTACCTAAGTGTACCAACTAATCACAGAAGCTATAATATGCTAAAACTACTTAACAACAACCTATATCAACTAATATAAACCTCTAGGATGCAAACTACAATGATTTGACTAATTAGAACTTAGGATGAAAACAGCTTATACTACCCCTACTTTCAGCTTAAACAACAGCTTATTTAGTGAACTAAACTGAAAATTAAAAGTGGAGAACTCAAGATCACCAAGCAAGGAACACTTGGACCAAGTTTGAGACCTTAATTATCAAAAGAGAGCACTGTGCATAATCTGCAAGATGCCTGGTTCACAACTCAGTATTAGCTGAGTGTGAACAGGGCATATGGGGCCTGCTTAGACAGCTTATTTAGTGCTTAAAAGTGACTCCAAAAATTCCATAAAAATCTATTTTCAAAACTAGACCAGATGAAGTTATAAATCCCAAAATCTCAATAATTTTGATCCAAAGATGAAGCTTTGAATAATCTAGAAAGTTTTGTGAAAACTGTGATTTCACCCCTTTTGACTTTTGGACAGTTTTGCAAAGTTTGACTAAGATGACTTTTGATCTAGCAAAATGGATTGGAAATGATGCTTTATGATGAAATGAAGCTAAATAAAGCTATCCTAAGTGATTCCAAGCCTAAATGCAAGTACTAGCTTCCTAAAATCAAACTGATATGAAATTTGGAACAGATTAAAAGGAATTTTGACTTATGCAGTTCTAGGATGCAAATGTATGATCTAGATGACTCTAATATACCTAAGTTGGACTCAAGAAACTAGTCTTAACCTCTGAACAAAATTTTAACACAGATAAAAGCTTCTAACCAAACACCACTTTTATAGGGCTGTTGTGGTATTTGAACTAGCACAGGCCTATATAAGCTAGGTTTCTTGGTTTTTACTGATTAACTAACTTATATTTATGCTAAATAAACAGATTACAATACTAATTAAGCACAAAACAATCTAACCTAACTTTAAGCTATTTTTGGCTTTTTATAAAATTTTTAAGGAAAATAAAGAAACTATTATGAAATACTAATAAGACTTGAAGAAATACTATTATAAACTACTAATGAGCAGGAAATAACTAAAATAAGCTAAAAATAAGCTATTCTACAGTAAACATAGAAATTAAAAACAAAAACTGAAAATTGCTTACAAAGATTTCCAAGTACAAATCAGTGAACCAAAGGCCAAATACACTTCTTAAAGCCTCCTTTGAGGTACTAATACCCTTGCAATCCAAAACCAACCATGTTCATTTCTTCAATCTTCTTTTCTTCTGATTTTTTATTTTTTTGACTATTTATTTAGTGATTTTTGACATTTTTAGTAAAACTGAATGAGAACAAGTTTAATGACTTAAAAAGCTTATAGAAGCTGATTAGTGACTAAAATGAGCTTATAGAACCAATAACCAACATCTTTTGACATTACAAGAGTAACTTGAGATTTTCAAAGGTAAAATTGCATAAACTGAAATTGTACTAAAACACTGGAATTGATTATTGAAATAGAGTTGAAATACACTGAGTTAACTTAGTTTAATACTAGAAAGCTTAAAATTACACTGAAAATTGAAATTACACTAAAAACGACAAACTACACTACACTAAAATTAGCTACTACTTTTTTTTCTATTACAAAGCTTTATAAACACTAAATATTGCTGGGAAACTCCTTGTCGACATCCCTAAATCATTCTGCACCCTTGGATTGCTTCAATTTAATCTCAGCTGTTCAAACTGATTTTGGCGCCAAAAAGTCTTGAGCAGGTTTCTTTTAATTAATGAATTTTGGGAGATTGTGGAGGTGGAAGGGAGTTGTTAACCAGCTGTGGAGACAGGTGGAAAGGTGGTAGAAGCAAGTGGTGGAAAACTATGGTGGTTTCTGGTTTTTGGCGCGTTTGTGAGGGAGAAGCACAGTGCTTCTGGTTTTGACTTTTGTTGACCCGATATTAATAATAAGAGAGGGGTTCATAAAGGGGGGTCACAGGTTTATTTGGCAGGGGTTCAAAGGGTTTTGGCTGGGGTAATAATACAAAAAGGGTCCATTTGGTTTGTAGTTTATCACAAGGACCATTGTTGTAATTTTGACAATCTTGAGGGACTGAACCTGCCATTTTTCCAAAGTTAACACAAGGACCAATCTTGCCAAGTATGAATAGTACAAGGACCATATTTGATTATTTTCACTTTTTTAAATATCCGAGGACCTTTTATGACAATTTTCAAAGTTGAGGGACCAAAGTTGTAAATATGCAATTTTAACTTCAAAGGACTATTTTTAACAACTTGTGAATCCCCAAGGACCTTTAATGATATTTTACAAGTTTTGAATTACCAGGGACTAGTTTTGCCAATTTATGAAAGTTTAGGGACTGAAACTGTAAATTTCATCAGTTTTCAATTCTTTTGCACTTGTAACACATAAAAACACATTTCAATGATATTTGTAACATTTATATGGTCATTTGTGTGTTTTTGGTTATTTTTGTGGGTTTAAACAATATAAAATATGTGTTTTTAGACACATATCAAATCCCCCACACTAAACTATTGCTAGTCCCTAGCAATCTTTTATGAAAACTTAATGGATTTCCTCTCTTTACCAAAAGCCATTACTTCTGGAGTAGCCAATTGTTTCAGTTCAAGTAAGAACCTTGGTACAATGATAACCAAATGATTTTGAGCAAATCACCAGCTGTAAACGGATTTGATTTGTCTTTACCGGAAGCCGTTTGCTTCTGGACTAGCCAACTCTTAGATAAATTATCAATATTATCTTTGGTGAGTCGATTACCAATTATGGTTTTCCAACTGCCTTTACCACAAGCCATAAACTTGCGGGCTAGCCAACTCTTCACTTTTAAGGATATGGTGAGTCGAATACCATACAATTTTAGGCAAATTGCAAGCCGTCAACGGATTTGAGATATCTTTACCAAGAGCCGTTTGCTCCTGGATTAGCCAATCCTTATGTGGGTTAGACATGGTGGACTGATTACCATTTGCTGAGTAAGTGAAAAACACTTACTCCAAAAAAAAAATTTGGCCAAAAATGGGGGAATTGGGTGGTATAATTAAATGATAAAATTCGTGAGAATTTCCCCCCACACTAGAAATGAATATTGCCCTCAATATTCAAAGTACCGGCTATTATGCCGAAACATAGAACATAAAAGGGAAATACTACGGCCATTATTTTATTTTTGATATATACACATTTTTTTTAACTTATATACAACAGCGGGGAGCAACTCCCCCACACTAGGGTGGTACACACGGGTGAAAACCCATGTTTAACTACTGTTTTTGATTACCGAGTCGCTAGCTTGACTCGATCCCCGCATTCATTGGTTCATGGGGAAGTAAGTGGAAGAGACAATCTCCATCGGACTTTCATTCAAGATGTTTGTATAAACATTGAAGTACGTGAAAGTTCCACACCGATGAGGTATACATAGAACCGGCTCACAAATGATAAATGAAAATTCCGGGGTCAAAGATAATGTCTTCATTCCCGAAGGAGTGAAGAACAGGAGAAGCCACGGGATAGGTGAAAAAGAGAAAGAAAATCATGATAAAAATCATGACTAACTCTTCATCCTCAATAGGAGAATTCATAGTTTCATGAATCTCATCAGTTAAGCTCGCTGGATCAAGACATATTATGGGTGTGTCTAGATCAAAGTAGAAATTATCATACTCCGCCGGAGATATGATATGAGTGAGTTCACAGGAGGACTCCTCAAAGGCGAATGATTCATATTCGGGATTGATTTGAGTGAGTTCACTGGGGAACTCCTCAAAAGTGAATGATTCATAATCGGGAAGAGAATTATGAGAATGAGAAGTGGTAATACCACTAATCTTCTCTCCCATATGATCAAAATGGAACGTTTGCAATTCGGGAATAGAATCATTGAACAAAAGTTCTCTATCCTCAAAGGGGATAGGATATGAAGTAGGCTTTTCATTAAAAGCCTCGATTCTAGAAATGAGAAGATTAACATTCAATAATGTAAGACGAAGAGCTTCGTCTTGGATTATTTCTTCATCATTCTCTTCTCCTAAGCTGACAAGTTCAGAAGGTAATTCCCCCACATAACTTATGTCTCCACAAGATAAAGAATAGTCCTCATCAGAGTCGGAGAACATCTCAACATGATCTTTTGGGAAGACAAGAGGGGTAGGGATATCACACAAATGCTCGAGAATTCCCTGTGACTCTCTTGGGATTGGGACAAGATTCTCGACACTAGAATTTATGAATTCGTCCGATTCCTTTTCAGGAACAGTGTCAAGATGCTCGTCCCCCATGCTCAGAGAGTGAGTGGGAATATCGGGTGTGATAACAACAGACTGAGGGAGTTGAGAAGGACTAGCATACATATGTTTTATACTTTCCATTTGTTCTTCTGCTAGTAATTCCATCATAGTCTTTTCTCCCTGATTTTTCATGGAAGCAATTTCAACTGATGAACTTGAAGAACCGTTATAAAATTGTAGAATATCAAGGATATCTTCATCATCACTGTCATCAGGAATGAAACGAAATTGAGAGCTAGATTTGGCTGCTTTTTCTTTTGCAATTGATTCCCTAATAGATTTTTCAAAGGCAATTTGGGAATTTAATTTAGCAGCCCGTTCTTCGGCTAACAAAACTTCCATGGATTTTTTATTTGGATTATCTTGGGAATGTTTACATTCCTTCAAATCTTTCACTAAATCCAAAAGATCAAGGAGAAGATTTTGAGGAAGTGGCTCAGGCTGAGGTGGTGTCTGATTCACTTGGTACTGTGGAGGTTGGTCATGATACGAAGAGTCGTAATTGTTACAAGGAAATGGATTCCTTGTTTGACAATCAGAGCTAAAGTGAGGACCTCCACAATACTCACAACAGTAAAACTGATGTGGCTGTGAGTCATATGTGTTGTAGTCATAATTGTTATCAGGAACCTGCTCATAGACAAGCGTGTTTCCCGATTGACAATCAGAACTGTAGTGTGAACCACCACAGTACTCACAACAGTAAAACTGCTGAGTCTCACAATGTGGTAGCTGATGGAATAAATCAGTTGTGTTATGGTAGGAATAGGGATCCTGGTTATAGACAGACCCGTTTCCTAATTCCACCATGCTACAACTGGGGCAATTGCCACCATTATAAGGACCACCACACCATTGACAACCAAGAGGGTGAGGATGAGACATAGAAAGAATCAAATGGTTTTAGAGGGTAAGAATTGTAGAATCAAAAGATGTGAAAGGGTAAAGATGGATATTTTTGGTATTTTTGAAAAACATTTTGTAAAAATAAGAAAGAAAATCTTTTTGGGTTTTTGTGTTTGTTGAAAACTGATCGGTGCTGAACCGTCAAGTTATCTCACGCAAGCTAGCCACTTGTGAATGACCAACTGTAAGAAACTTAAAACAGCTCAGAGCACAAATACAATGAAGATCAGGAGAATACAGTGGATTCCCGGGTCGTTAAGTCCCACGGAGGTTGACTGGTGTTTAACACAATCAGATGGTAGAATGATCACTAAGGATAGTAATCAGTAAGGTTTTTGATGAAAAATTACCTAAAGAAAAGATTTACAAATTAAAGCGACTTAAATGCAAATTAAAAGAAATAAAAGAGTTAAAATCTATTAAATAAACGCTATCACTATTTTTACAATGATGTTTTTGTGTTTTTATGAAATAAAATATCTTAAATAAACTATTTTAACTAAAACGTAAACTCAAATTATCTAGAAACGTAGTTTAAAATGAAAACGAGCGTTACGTTTAAAAATTACGCTGGAGCGCAAGCAAAAACGTAAAATTTATTAAATAAAAGGCCTACGAATGTAAAACTAATTTTATTGCGTACTATATGACAAAAGAAAATTTTAGAAAAAAGATTTATATTTTTTAGACTTTTATATTTTTTATTATGATTTAATTACTATAAAACACTAATTAATTGATTAAAAATATTAAAACTAATTAGAAAAATCTCAACTTTTTACAGAAAATACTTAATACTAATACAGATTTAATAAAAATACTAAACTGGAAAAAGCTACTTTGGATAAGCTAGAAATAAGCTTAAATACTCGTTTAAGCTTAAAATGAAAAACGTGTATAAGAGATAAGTTGTGTAAGGTTTTAACGAGAAAGACCCAAGGGCGCAATGGTTACAGGTACACCACTTATCACCTTCACAAAGGGGGAGGTCTCAGGTTCGAGCCTGCCTACCCCCTTTTTGCCAACTATTTTTTTTTTGAAATTTTATTTTACAAATTAACCAAATACACTGAGATAATCATTTTTTATAACTAAGACTTTTTACCAAAACCACTATTAAGCTCAGTTTGAGCTTATTTTTACCAACAGTGGACACATAAAATGGATTAAGTACAAGTTTTAAGCTAAAAGGCTAATAAGCTACTCAATAAGCAAATGCAAACTGGAATAAGCTAAACTAATGTTTATAAGCTAACATGAATACTGAATAAGCACAATAACCACTAATAAGCACTAATTAAGCTGTAAATAAGCACAAGTCACCACTGTTTTGCAAAGGTAACTGTTTTGAATCACTAGGCACTTTCTAACTAGATTTTAAGCACTGAAATAAGCTAGGAAGTGAAAATAAGCAATTGGACTAACAAGTTGACCTAATAAGCTTTCCAAAAAGCTAAGTTACTCACTGTAATGTTCACTGATGAGCTTATAGGGAGCTTATGAAAAACTGGGTAACCCACTGAGTGATCAGTGTTCACACAAAATGGGACAACTTAAAAACTTAATGCAGCCCTATCAAATGAACTACAAAGTGAAATATTAAGCTTGTATCTTCAATATGGGTAGGTCAACTTCATAAAAAGCTAAAAATCACAAGCTGAGACTCAATAAAGAGCTTTTGACAAGCTTGTGAAAATGATGGTAAAACTGTGCACAGGGCACTTTTCAGTTAAGGTGGTCAAAAGAAGCTAATTAAAAAGCTATCTATAAGCTAATTTTATAAAACCTAGTATTTTTATATTTTTATTTAGCAGTTAAATATTACTATCCAAAAAGGGTTTAAGCTAAATCTCATTAATGAGTACACAATAAAATTATCTATTTTATTCAAAAACAGCTATTTGAGAAATTTGACTTTTGATAAAAATAAACTAGTTTGACTTAAGTGAGTTTTGATTACCTCTAATTGACTGAATATGTTATATTAAGATGTAATAAAACTGATTTAAGCTATAGTACTGAGTTATAAGCTAATTTGATGAATTTGACACTCTAGATTCTAACAGTTACACAGTAAGATAAGATTAAAAGAAAATTTGACTTTTTAATGTAACAGGCACTGGTTTTTTTTTTTTGTTGCAATGAGATATTAGGACCTAGTGGAATATAAAACAACCAAGAACAACAATACAAACAAGCTCTAACACAGTTAATGCAGCAAATCCAAACAAGCCTTTATAGAACTGATTTGAATTTTTTTTTCAAAGAGTTTGTCAGATTAGAACATGCACTTGATTAAAAACCTTAGATTATCATATAAGGGGACTATATAAGCATAAAACAACAACACTAATAGTATAAAACTAAGAAATACAAAGTATGCTATATTAACTGTTAAAATGAGATTTTTATAAACTACAAATTCAAAAGAACAAAGGACTGCTTTAAAGGCTTAATTATACTTAATTATAAGTAAAGATCATAAACACACAGAGATTTAAGCTAGTGAACAAGTCAAACAGTAAAATACCAAAATAGCTTAAAAGAGCTTACAACTGATTCCAACTGAAAACTGAGAACAAGACACAAAGAACAGATCCTATAGGCTTACCACTAAGCCACTAACCCATTTCCATCCAAAAATCAAACTGCATCAGCTTCTTGATCATCAATCCTGTGATTTTTGAATTTCACTGAATTTTTTAGTATTTTTGGTATTTTTCTCTCTTTACTTCTAAACTGATTTTTAAAGTTACTAAAAGCTTGAAATAGCTTTCTAGGAGCTTATGTGTCTTAATCAGTCCAAATTAATAACCATAAACAACATTTGATCATATTTGAGAATTAGAGCTTGAAAATACATAAACTGAAATAGTGAATAAAAACTGAAATTGAAACTGGAAATATATTTTAAATATACTGAAATATGATTACAAAACTCTTGAAACTTTAAACATAAGCTGGAAAACTTAAAGAAATTAAAACGACATACATGAAATTTTTAAAAGTTAACTACTTGCTTCTCTCTTGTTCCTCTGCCTCTTTTATGCATCAGTTGAGCTCACACGTGTCCTTAGAGCAGATCCCACCTCTTATTTTGGCCAATGAGAGAGTAATGAGTGTTTTAGCCAATTTTTCCATTTTGGCGGGAAGCCTGTATTTGACTTGTAGCCCTGCTTTATCAACTAGGGGGGGGTGGCATTTATTGTGGGGGGTCAAGTGATGATGAGGGGATGGTGGAAAGGAGATAAGGGAGGCTGAGGTGATGGGTTGCAGGCAAACAAGTGGGGAAGCAGGAGGTGGAAGAAAGGTGAACAGTGCAGGTGTTGGGCGGGTTTTATCTTCTTTTTGACTTGGGGGTTCAAAAAGGAAGTGACAGGGGGGTCACTGGTTTTGACAGGGGGCCAATATGAGTTTTGACAAGGCTAGATTAGTTTATATGACAAGGACCAAAACTGTAAATACTCCAATCTTGAGGGACCAATCCTGCCATTTCTCCAAAGTTCTCATAAGGACTGAAATTGACAAACTTGAATAGTACAAGGACTAATTTTGACATTTTTGATTTTCCAAGGACTAAACTTGCCAAATTTCAAAGTTCAGGGACCAAAGTTGTAATTTTGTAATTTTAAGTCTCAAGGACCAATTTTGACAACTTTTGAATCCCTAAGGACTTAAAATGATATTTTTCTTTATTTGGTTTTACCAGGGACTGTTTTTGACAATTTTTGAAACTTGGGGGACTAAAACTGCCAATTATGCAAACTTTATACGTTTTTCACCTGATTTTGATATTTTTGCATTTAAAACACATAAAACACTGATTTGTGATATTTTGATCATTTTGATATGTTTCTGAATGTTTTCAGATGTGTTTGCAGTCTAATTGGTACAAAAATGATGAGTATTTACACACTCATCAATCCCCCACACTAAGATATTGCTAGTCCCTAACAATGTTTTAAGAAAAATTAATGGATTTCATCTCTTTACCAAAAGCCATTACTTCTGGAGTAGCCAAATGTTTCAGTTCAAGTAAGAACTTTGGTACACCGATAACCAAGTGATTTTGAGCAAACCACCAGCTTCCAACGGATTTGATTTGTCTTTACCGAAGCCGTACCCTTCTATACTAGCCAACTCTTAGATAAATTATCAATATTATCTTTGGTGAGTCGATTACCAATTATGGTTTTTCCACTGCCTTTACCACAAGCCATAACCTTGCGGGCTAGCCAACTCTTCACTTTTTAGGATATGGTGAGCTGAGAACCATACAATTTTGGGCAAATTGCAAGCCATATAAACGGATTTGAGAAATCTTTACCAAGAGCCGTTTGCTCCTGGATTAGCCAATCCTTTTGTTTATTAGACAAGGCGGACTGATAACCAAATGAGTAAGTGTAAAACACTTACTCCAAAAAAAAAATTTGCCAAAAATTGGGGAATTAGGCGGTATAATTACATGATAAAATTCGTGAGAATTCCGTGAGAATTCCCCCCCACACTTAGAAATGAATATTGCCCTCAATATTCAAAGTACCGGCGGTTATGCCGAAACATAGAACGTAAAAGGGAAATACTACGGCCATTATTTAGAAAGATGATTTTTTTTTTTTTTTTTTTTTTTTTTGAAACTCTTTTATATATACAACATGTGGGGCAACCCCCCCACACTAGGGTGGTAGAAAATAGAAAGAAGTCAGAAATATGGGTGAAAACCCATATGGCATGCTACTGTTTTTGATTACCGAGTCGCTAGCTTGACTCGATCCCCGCATTCATTGGTTCATGGGGAAAGTTTGTAGATCTGGGACAATCACAGGAGGAATGTCCTCTCCAAAGTAATGCTTCAACCGATGACCATTCACTTTAAATTTTGGACCATCGGGTTGAGATAACTCAATGGTGCCATAAGGATAAACCTTAGTGATAGTAAATGGTCCAGACCAACGGGATTTAAGCTTTCCCGAGAAAATCTTCAATCTTGAATTAAAAAGAAGGACTCGATCACCAATATTGAAAACGCGGTTTTTGATCTTTGAGTCATGAATCTTCTTTGTCTTTTCTTTATAGATCAAAGAGTTCTCGTATGCTTGATCACGGAGTTCATTTAATTCATTCATTTGAACTTTTCTGTGATCACCAGCTGTCTGAATATCGAAGTTGGCATGCTTCAAGGCCCAGTATGCCTTGTGTTCTAACTCAACAGGCAGATGACATGCCTTCCCGTATACAAGCTTGTATGGAGTACACCCGATGGGTGTTTTGTAAGCTGTCCGGAAGGCCCAGAGTGCGTCATCTAGCTTATCCGACCAAGAGGCACGGTTTTCGCCAACCGTCCTCTCCAGAATTCTTTTGATCCCCCGGTTAGAAACTTCCACTTGCCCACTTGTTTGTGGGTGGTACGCAGTAGAGAGACGGTGAGTTACACCATACTTCTGCATGACTCTTTCAAACTGGTCATTGCAGAAATGCGTACCACGATCACTGATTATGGCTCGTGGAGTTCCAAACCTAGCAAACAAGGATTTTAAGAATTTCACTACAACTCGGGCATCGTTGGTGGGTAAAGCCTTAGCTTCGACCCATTTTGACAAGTAGTCAACGGCCACGAGGATGTACTTATTTCCGCGAGAAGAAGGGAATGGCCCCATAAAGTCAATGCCCCAGATGTCAAAGATCTCACACACTTGAATGGCGTTTTGTGGCATTTCATTCCTTTGTGAGATATTCCCGTGACGTTGACAAGCGTCACAGGCTTTGACAAATTCATGGGCATCCTTGTAGATTGTGGGCCAATAGAATCCGGAATCAAACACCTTCTTGGCTGTGTAGTTGGGGCTATGATGTCCCCCAGTAGGTCCAGCATGGCAAGCCTTGAGAATGTCAATAGCTTCCTGACCATATACACATCGCCTGATGACTTGATCCGCGCAAATTTTAAACAAGTAGGGGTCGTCCCAGAAGTAATGTTTTACATCCTTGAAGAATTTGTTCTTCTGTTGGGACGACATCCCTTTCACTATGAAGTTACCCGCATGGTAATTTGCGAAGTCAGCAAACCATGGGGTAGAAGAGTCTCCACGAAAAGAAACCGCATTGAGTGTCTCGAGAGGAAATGTTTCATTTATTTCCTTTTTCTCAAAAACATCTTGGTGAGGGTTCTCTAATCGGGATAGATGATCAGCAGCCAGGTTCTCAGCTCTTTTTTTATCACGTATAATGATATCAAATTCCTGGAGGAGGAGAACCCAACGGAGCAATCTCGGCTTTGCATCTTGTTTTGCAAAGAGATATTTGAGAGCCGAGTGATCCGTATACACTACGCATTTGGTCAAGATGAGGTATGGTCGAAATTTCTCAAACGCATACACCACAGCTAATAGTTCTTTTTCTGTAGTGGTGTAATGGGTTTGAGCTTCAGTCATAGTCTTACTTGCGTAGTGTATAGGCTGAAAATGCTTTGTTTTGCGTTGTCCCAAGACTGCACCGATAGCAAAATCACTTGCATCGCACATGAGCTCGAAGGGTAAATCCCAGTCGGGGGCAACTAGAATGGGTGCTTCCGTAAGCCTTTTCTTCAGTGTTTCAAAAGCTTCGACGCACTCAGGAGAGAAGATAAAAGGAGCTTCTTTTTCAAGAAGATGGGTCATAGGCCGAGCGATTTTGGAAAAATCCTGTATGAATCTGCGATAAAACCCGGCATGACCAAGTCCTAATACCTTTGACGGTAGTGGGATGAGGCAGTTTAGCAATAACATCAACTTTTGCTCTATCTACCTCCATCCCATTTTTGGAAATCTTATGGCCAAGGACTATGCCTTCTTTGACCATAAAGTGGCTTTTCTCCCAGTTTAGACATAGATTGGTGTCTTCACACCTTTTAAGCATTTTGTCTAAGTGGGAGAGACAAGTCTGAAATGAATCCCCGATGACTGAGAAGTCATCCATAAACACCTCCATTGTTTCCCCGATCATGTCGTGGAATATGGCCATCATACAGCGTTGGAACGTGCCAGGAGCGTTACATAAGCCAAAAGGCATTCGTTTGTAGGCAAAAGTTCCGTATGGGCAGGTGAATGTGGTCTTCTCTTGATCCTGTGGATCAATGGGGATCTGAAAGTAACCCGAGAAACCATCAAGGAAACAATAGTATTCGTTCCCTGCTAATCTCTCAAGCATCTGGTCCATGAAGGGTAGAGGAAAATGGTCTTTACGGGTGGCGTCATTCAACTTACGATAGTCAATACACACACGCCATCCCGTAACCAGCCGAGTTGGAATTAACTCGTTTTCTTCATTCGTGACAACAGTTATGCCACCCTTTTTTGGAACACAGTGAATCGGGCTAACCCAAGGACTATCTGAGATAGGGTAAATCAATCCTGCATCAAGAAGTTTGATAACCTCCTGTTTGATAACATCATGGATTTTTGGATTCACCCTTCTCTGATGTTGAACTGCTGGCTTGAAGTCATCCTCCATCAAGATTTTGTGAGTACAAAATTCAGGGTTAATACCCTTAATGTCGGAGAGTTTCCAAGCAATTGCTTGCTTGTGTGACTTCAAGACCTTTATGAGAGCAGTCTTTTCATCTTTACTCAAATCTCGAGCAATAATGACGGGTAATTTATCATCACCCTCAAGAAATGCATACTCGAGATGAGGCGGTAAGTCCTTAAGTTCGACTTCAGGAAATTCTTCAGTTTTCTCAACTGACTTGACTTCCTTGTTATGAAGTTCAACGGGAGGGAGTGGAGGAGAAGTGTCCTGATTTAACAACTTCTCAAGAATAAGAATATCTCCCTCCGGATTAATCTCATGGTGATTAATCTCTTCTGGAATTGCATCACTAATGTGAGGGGTTGATGAATGATCATCTTTAAGCATTTTCTCAATGAGAAGTATGTCCCCCTCGATGTCAATTGGAGCGTGATCAATTTCCCATGGAACAGAATCACTAGCCAAGTATGCTTCAATTTCTTCCAAGATGAAGTCGCTTCCCTCAAACGGAGTGAGAGAAGGAGTAGAATTGGCTATGATAGGCTGAGAAGATGTGGTGGGATCCCCACTCACAGAATTATGAGAATAACCCAGAACTTCTTGAGAGTACTCTTCAGAAGCAACATCAATGATATCGATTCGGTTAACCGACTCAGAATCATAGTTTGCGGAGTACCTCGAAGTTTGATCAAGGTTAAAGGTGACAGCTTCATTACCAACACGTAATGTGATTTCTTGCTCAAATACATCAATGAGAGCACGGCCTGTTCTCAGGAATCCTCTTCCAACAATGAGAGGAACCCGTGGATCAGCATCGAAATCAACAACTACAAAGTCAGCTGGAAAATGGAACTTCCCTACTTTCACAAATACGTCCTCGGCAATTCCAAGAGGACGGGATATTGTACGATCTGCAAGCTCGAGAGTCATGCATGTAGGAGTAAGATCCGGAAGAGAAAGTTTCTTCCATACTGAATGAGGCATCAGGTTTATGCTTGCACCAAGATCGGCTAAGGCAAAGCATTCAACCATTCCTGGAAATACACAAGGTAAGAGGAACTTTCCAGGATCTCCAAGCTTCTCGGGAAGCTTCTTCAAGATAACTGCAGAGCAGTTCTCGTTGAGAGGAGTTTTAGCCATTTCAAACAGCTTTTCCTTGTTGCTTAACATGTGTTTGAGAGTTGATGCAAACTTGGGCATCAACATGATAGCATCCGCGAAGCTTATGTCAAAATGAAGTTCTTGGAAAATTTGAAAGAATTTTTCCATTTGTTGACTGGCTTTCTCGCGGAGCTTTTGCTCATGTAAACGTGATGGGTAAGGGATAGAAGATTTGGATTTTCCAATGGGAGCTACAGGAGGTTCAAAAACAACTCCTGGATTGGATTTTGGTTTCTGGACAACCTGAGGATGGACAGTGCTGGTTCCTCCGTTATTAGTAGGAAGTTCCTTGTCCGTTGTCGCCTCAGGTTCACTTTCCACTACCTTCGGGAGAGAAGAAGAAGAGGTAGTAGGAATAGCGGGTCCATCATACGAAACACCACTTCTGGTTGTGATCGCCTTTGCATCGCCCCTCGGATTAGCGATCGTGTTGCTAGGTAGAGTACCTGAGCCCGAGGGTCGATCATTTAAAGACTTCTTTAATTCAGCGATCTGACTGACCAACACCCTGTTTGTCTCCTCTTGAGACTTCATGAATTGCCTTAAAAGCTCATCAGATGTTGATACAGGAGGAGGTGGAGGGGTAATTTGAGGCCTTATGTTCTGGTTATAGCCAGAATTCCCTTGATTAGGGTTCATATTCCCCTGAAATTGATTCCCTCGATTGTAAGTGTTTTGATTAAGATTTCCTTGTTGTTGGAAACCTTGGTTGGGTCCGGAATAGAAATTACCTTGGTTTTGATAACCTTGGTTCATTCTTTGTTGGTTCTGATTCCGGTTAGGATTCTGGTTGAAACCGGGTGGTGCCTGATAAGTGTTAGCACGGTAGTTTGGTTCATTATGAGGACGGTATTGATTACCTCCTTGATTTGAAGTACCGGCTATAGCATTAGCTTCAAAAGGACTACCATCGGTGGCAGTACAGTTGTAGTATGCATGAGGACCACCACAAGTAACACAAACTTCAACTTTCTTCACTTCACCATATGATGGTGCTTGTGTGAAAGTGACTTTCTTTTGGTTAGCAAGAACCAAAGCCTGAACAATATCCGTGAGTTTGTCAATCTTAGCATCGGTGCTAGATGTACCCACTGGAGATGAAGTAGAAGGTCCAGCCTTAGACTGAGATTGATATGTCTTTGCTCGGAAAGGGCGGACCTGGGACTTGTTTTCAATTATTTGCAAGGCTTCTTTTGTGGTCTTGCTCAGGAAATTACCTCCCGCGGAGGCATTTAGAGAGTCTTGATCACCTTGGTGCAGACCATTGTAGAAAGTATCCATTTGCATTAACTCGGTAAAACCATGATGCGGACACTTGCGGAGCAAGTCTTTGTAACGATCCCACGCCTCCCCGAATGATTCATCAAATCTCTGAGAGAATTTCATTATCTCATTCTTAAGACTTGTAGTTCGGGATGGAGGATAGAATTCGTTAACAAACTTTGTGACTAGATCTTCCCATGTCTCAATGGAACGAGGGGGTTGTTTCTCAAGCCAATTCCGGGCTTGTCCCTCTAGAGAAAATGGGAACAGAAGAAGCTTGATAGCTTCATGTGGGACATTCTTGTACTTGATGGTAGATGCAATCTTGTTAAACCATCGAATGTGTGCATGAGGATCATCCCGCTCAAAACCATAGAATTGGCTTTGGGTTACCAGATTAAGTAACCTGGTTTTGAGCTCAAAAGTATCAGCCACGATGGCTGGGACAACAATGGCATCTCCGTAACCCTCGATGGGTGCTTGGAGAAGCTCATTCATCGGCTTATCTTCTGCCATCACGGCAGGTGGTGGTGGTGGTAGACGTTCCTCAGTCACGGCTGAAGGAGCAGAACGTCCTCTACGTCTACGAGGAATCTTGCCAAGCTCAGAAAGTGGACTTGTAGAGCTGGAAGAACGAGTGCGCATGCACTAAGTTTAAAAATCAATTTTTCAAAACAAATGCGAGGCAAAACGACAAGTGAACTTAACCAATAATCACAAGTGAAATGGCTTCTTTGAAAAAGGTACACCAAATCACAGGGACACAAAGGCAAGTTTTAAATCTGATGTTCGGGAACTTATTATGGTCGCACCCCCAGTTAGGTAGTGCACTGCCTTGATTTGCGGTGGTTGATTTTTATGTATATAAATTAAGTACCACTGAAAAGACGTAGGTAATGATTTGTGCTGATGGGTTTAAAAACTTTTGGACAATATTTTTGGTATCGTCTCGTTTAACCAAATCGTATTTCTTTAAGAATCACCTTAAAAGAAACACAAGTCAGAAAACGTTACGATTGTTTTGTTGTTTTATATTTTTTTTTTGTGTTTTTAACACTTTAGGAAAAGTGTTAATGAACTTTTTGATTTATATTAACTTTACAGAAAACTTTTTACAAACTGTGGTATATGTGCAAGTACGGGTCTGAAAAATGCTTAAAACACGCTTACAGCCTCCCCGGCAGCGGCGCCAAAATTTGATCGGTGCTGAACCGTCAAGTTATCTCACGCAAGCTAGCCACTTGTGAATGACCAACTGTAAGAAACTTAAAACAGCTCAGAGCACAAATACAATGAAGATCAGGAGAATACAGTGGATTCCCGGGTCGTTAAGTCCCACGGAGGTTGACTGGTGTTAAACACAATCAGATGGTAGAATGATCACTAAGGATAGTGATCAGTAAGGTTTTGGATGGAAAATTATACCTAAAGAAAAGATTTACAAATTACAGCGACTTAAATGCAAATTAAAAGAAATAAAAGAGTTAAAATCTATTAAATAAACGCTATCACTATTTTTACAATGATGTTTTTGTGTTTTTATGAAATAAAATATCTTAAATAAACTATTTTAACTAAAACGTAAACTCAAATTATCTAGAAACGTAGTTTAAAATGAAAACGAGCGTTACGTTTAAAAATTACGCTGGAGCGCAAGCAAAAACGTAAAATTTATTAAATAAAAGGCCTACGAATGTAAAACTAATTTTATTGCGTACTATATGACAAAAGAAAATTTTAGAAAAAAGATTTATATTTTTTAGACTTTTATATTTTTATTATGAATTAATTACTATAAAACACTAATTAATTGATTAAAAATATTAAAACTAATTAGAAAAATCTCAACTTTTTACAGAAAATACTTAATACTAATACAGATTTAATAAAAATACTAAACTGGAAAAAGCTACTTTGGATAAGCTAGAAATAAGCTTAAATACTCGTTTAAGCTTAAAATGAAAAACGTGTATAAGAGATAAGTTGTGTAAGGTTTTAACGAGAAAGACCCAAGGGCACAATGGTTACAGGTACACCACTTATCACCTTCACAAAGGGGGAGGTCTCAGGTTCGAGCCTGCCTACCCCCTTTTTGCCAACTATTTTTTTTTTTGAAATTTTATTTTACAAATTAACCAAACACACTGAGATAATCATTTTTTATAACTAAGACTTTTTACCAAAACCACTATTAAGCTCAGTTTGAGCTTATTTTCACCAACAGTGGACACATAAAATGGATTAAGTACAAGTTTTAAGCTAAAAGGCTAATAAGCTACTCAATAAGCAAATGCAAACTGGAATAAGCTAAACTAATGTTTATAAGCTAACATGAATACTGAATAAGCACAATAACCACTAATAAGCACTAATTAAGCTGTAAATAAGCACAAGTCACCACTGTTTTGCAAAGGTAACTGTTTTGAATCACTAGGCACTTTCTAACTAGATTTTAAGCACTGAAATAAGCTAGGAAGTGAAAATAAGCAATTGGACTAACAAGTTGACCTAATAAGCTTTCCAAAAAGCTAAGTTACTCACTGTAATGTTCACTGATGAGCTTATAGGGAGCTTATGAAAAACTGGGTAACCCACTGAGTGATCAGTGTTCACACAAAATGGGACAACTTAAAAACTTAATGCAGCCCTATCAAATGAACTACAAAGTGAAATATTAAGCTTGTATCTTCAATATGGGTAGGTCAACTTCATAAAAAGCTAAAAATCACAAGCTGAGACTCAATAAAGAGCTTTTGACAAGCTTGTGAAAATGATGGTAAAACTGTGCACAGGGCACTTTTCAGTTAAGGTGGTCAAAAGAAGCTAATTAAAAAGCTATCTATAAGCTAATTTTATAAAACCTAGTATTTTTATATTTTTATTTAGCAGTTAAATATTACTATCCAAAAAGGGTTTAAGCTAAATCTCATTAATGAGTACACAATAAAATTATCTATTTTATTCAAAAACAGCTATTTGAGAAATTTGACTTTTGATAAAAATAAACTAGTTTGACTTAAGTGAGTTTTGATTACCTCTAATTGACTGAATATGTTATATTAAGATGTAATAAAACTGATTTAAGCTATAGTACTGAGTTATAAGCTAATTTGATGAATTTGACACTCTAGATTCTAACAGTTACACAGTAAGATAAGATTAAAAGAAAATTTGACTTTTTAATGTAACAGGCACTGGTTTTTCTTGTTGCAATGAGATATTAGGACCTAGTGGAATATAAAACAACCAAGAACAACAATACAAACAAGCTCTAACACAGTTAATGCAGCAAATCCAAACAAGCCTTTATAGAACTGATTTGAATTTTTTTTCAAAGAGTTTGTCAGATTAGAACATGCACTTGATTAAAAACCTTAGATTATCATATAAGGGGACTATATAAGCATAAAACAACAACACTAATAGTATAAAACTAAGAAATACAAAGTATGCTATATTAACTGTTAAAATGAGATTTTTATAAACTACAAATTCAAAAGAACAAAGGACTGCTTTAAAGGCTTAATTATACTTAATTATAAGTAAAGATCATAAACACACAGAGATTTAAGCTAGTGAACAAGTCAAACAGTAAAATACCAAAATAGCTTAAAAGAGCTTACAACTGATTCCAACTGAAAACTGAGAACAAGACATAAAGAACAGATCCTATAGGCTTACCACTAAGCCACTAACCCATTTCCATCCAAAAATCAAACTGCATCAGCTTCTTGATCATCAATCCTGTGATTTTTGAATTTCACTGAATTTTTTAGTATTTTTGGTATTTTTCTCTCTTTACTTCTAAACTGATTTTTAAAGTTACTAAAAGCTTGAAATAGCTTTCTAGGAACTTATGTGTCTTAATCAGTCCAAATTAATAACCATAAACAACATTTGATCATATTTGAGAATTAGAGCTTGAAAATACATAAACTGAAATAGTGAATAAAAACTGAAATTGAAACTAGAAATATGTTTTAAATATATTGAAATATGATTACAAAACTCTTGAAACTTTAAACATAAGCTGGAAAACTTAAAGAAATTAAAACGACATACATGAAATTTTTTAAAAGTTAACTACTTGCTTCTCTCTTGTTCCTCTGCCTCTTTTATGCATCAGTTGAGCTCACACGTGTCCTTAGAGCAGATCCCACCTCTTATTTTGGCCAATGAGAGAGTAATGAGTGTTTTAGCCAATTTTTCCATTTTGGCGGGAAGCCTGTATTTGACTTGTAGCCCTGCTTTATCAACTAGGGGGGGTGGCATTTATTGTGGGGGTCAAGTGATGATGAGGGGATGGTGGAAAGGAGATAAGGGAGGCTGAGGTGATGGGTTGCAGGCAAACAAGTGGGGAAGCAGGAGGTGGAAGAAAGGTGAACAGTGCAGGTGTTGGGCGGGTTTTATCTTCTTTTTGACTTGGGGGTTCAAAAAGGAAGTGACAGGGGGGTCACTGGTTTTGACAGGGGGCCAATATGAGTTTTGACAAGGCTAGATTAGTTTATATGACAAGGACCAAAACTGTAAATACTCCAATCTTGAGGGACCAATCCTGCCATTTCTCCAAAGTTCTCATAAGGACTGAAATTGACAAACTTGAATAGTACAAGGACTAATTTTGACATTTTTGATTTTCCAAGGACTAAACTTGCCAAATTTCAAAGTTCAGGGACCAAAGTTGTAATTTTGTAATTTTAAGTCTCAAGGACCAATTTTGACAACTTTTGAATCCCTAAGGACTTAAAATGATATTTTTCTTTATTTGGTTTTACCAGGGACTGTTTTTGACAATTTTTGAAACTTGGGGGACTAAAACTGCCAATTATGCAAACTTTATACGTTTTTCACCTGATTTTGATATTTTTGCATTTAAAACACATAAAACACTGATTTGTGATATTTTGATCATTTTGATATGTTTCTGAGTGTTTTCAGATGTTTTTGCAGTCTAATTGGTACAAAAATGATGAGTATTTACACACTCATCAAAAACTGATTTTAAAATGTTTTCGAGAAACGTTTTGTTTTTATATGATACTAATAAGAAAATATGAACAAGGATGGTAAATATACAATGGATGTATATTCAACAACACTGATGCTTCAAATTCGTAGTAACGCAGCACACCTCCCCGGCAGCGGCGCCAAAATTTGATTATTAGTGCTTAATGTGTAGCTTTTATAGTTTTTTATTCTATCTTTTTGTAGCTTAGGAATCCCCTAGTGTAACTCTTGCCTACTGCTTATTCCCACTATATTTTCAGTTTTATTCCTATATTTCTAGCTTATTATAGTTTGTACCCTAGCATGCCATTTTATTTTGTAATTCACAAGTGCTTGTTATTTGCTTTTCATGCTCCAAACTGAAAATGGGGTGTTTGGTTGGGTCCTGTCCAAACAGCAGCTGTTAAGCTGTTGCAGCAGCCTACTGTGAGCTTTCAAACAAAAGTTTTCACACAAAAAGTTCTTAAATTTGTTGCCTCTTCAAGTGCCAAAAGAAAATTAAAAAAAAAATAAGTGAAAGAAGTGACTGGAACTGGACTCGAACAAAGGACCTGGTTGCCTGCTGCACATGATAGACACACCACACCTCCACTACCAACATGCCCTTGGGTCTTTTTGTGTTTAATTTTGCACCTTAATTATATTTAACCACTTTTTCAATTTTTAGCTTATTAATCTTTTTGCCTATTAAACTGTTTTTCAATTTCAATACGCTAGTGTAGTTTTTTTTTTATTTTAGATAGATTCAGTAATATTAGAAGTATTTTCTGTGAATTTTGTAGATTTTTATAAAAATATTTAGTATTTTTAATTAATTAATTAGTTAAATATAGTTTTTAATTCGTAGAAAATAAAATAAAAGTCAAAAAAATACCCGGCTTTTTCCTAAAATCATTTTTAGTCATGTAGAATGTAGGAAAATTAGTTTTGTACCCGTAGACTTAAATTGCATATTTTTCATGTACGTTTTTAAATATAAAATTAAAATGACTTCAAAGTCTTGATTAGATTTAATTTCCTTAGAGTAATCAATCATACCCCTTTCCTGTTCAATTTCACCCGATCACAGATTCGTTGTATTACAGTTTACACACCTCGTTGGGACTTAACGACCCGGGGAAGCACTATACTCCTCTGGACTTTATTGCATTTTGTTCTGAGCTGTTTGAATTTTATGGTTGACCATTCACAAGTGGTTGACTAATAAAAGATAGACCGTTCGGAGGGGATCAAATTCCCCGGCAGCGGCGCCAAAATTTGATTGGGTCCAGACCGTCAAGTTTATCACACAAATCAACCACTTGTGAATGGTCAACCGTAATAAAATTAAAACAGTCTAAAACCAATGCAATGAAGATCTAGAGGAGTATAGTGTTACCTCAGGTCGTTAAGTCCCAACGAGGTGTGAACACTGTAGTACAACGAATCTGTGATCGGGTGATATTGAATGGGAAAAGGTTTGTGAATTTGGAATAATTATACCTAAAGAGAAAGTTTGTAAATTACAGGGGCTTAAATGCAAATTAAAGAAAATCAAAAAGCTATATTATATTAAATAAACGCTATCACTATTTTTAAAATCGTTTAACGTTTAAAACCTAAAATGTACGTTTAAATTAAAAACTACGTAACGTGCGAAATAAAACGTGACAATAAAGAAGTAAAATACCTACGGATATGGAAAATATATTTTTACAATCCTAATTATACTAGAAAATTATTAGAAAAATAAAATTATTTTTATGACTATTTATTTAATTATTATTAATTAAAAACTATTTTTAACTATTTAATAATACCCTAAAATATAAGAAAATATGAAATAAAGCTAGAAAAATGAAATTATGATTTAGAAAAATCTAAAATATTATAAAACTTATTTTAAAATTGAAAATATATTTATTACACTATTCATCTATTTATTATTAATTAATTACTATTTAAAACTAATTAAAATGCTAGAAAATACTATTTAAGTTAAGAAAATTCTGGAAAAATTATTTTTTTGCTTTTTATATTTATCTTAATCTATGAAAATTGAAAAATTATTTGTTTAAACTTTTCTGATTTATTTGTATTAAAAGCTATTTAATAAGTCTTAAAAACTGATTTAAAATAAGAAAAATAGCAAACAGTGATGAAAAATTATGAAAAATTTAGGAAAATTCTAAAATGTTATTATTAATCTATGAAAAATATAAAAAACTATGCTTATGTGTAAGAAAATGAAACTGATGTGAAAAGTGCTTAAAAATAAGCACTTAAAAATAAGTTATAAGCTACCTAAGTGTACCAACTAATCACAGAAGCTATAATATGCTAAAACTACTTAACAGCAACCTATATCAACTAATATAAACCTCTAGGATGCAAACTCCAATGATTTGACTAATTAGAACTTAGGATGAAAACAGCTTATACTACCCCTACTTTCAGCTTAAACAACAGCTTATTTAGTGAACTAAACTGAAAATTAAAAGTGGAGAACTCAAGATCACCAAGCAAGGAACACTTGGACCAAGTTTGAGACCTTAATTATCAAAAGAGAGCACTGTGCATAATCTGCAAGATGCCTGGTTCACAACTCAGTATTAGCTGAGTGTTAACAGGGCATATGGGGCCTGCTTAGACAGCTTATTTAGTGCTTAAAAGTGACTCCAAAAATTCCATAAAAATCTAATTTCAAAACTAGACCAGATGAAGTTATAAATCCCAAAATCTCAATAATTTTGATCCAAAGATGAAGCTTTGAATAATCTAGAAAGTTTTGTGAAAACTGTGATTTCACCGCTTTTGACTTTTGGACAGTTTTGAAAAGTTTGACTAAGATGACTTTTGATCTAGCAAAATGGATTGGAAATGATGCTTTATGATGAAATGAAGCTAAATAAAGCTATCCTAAGTGATTCCAAGCCTAAATGCAAGTACTAGCTTCCTAAAAACAAACTGATATGAAATTTGGAACAGATTAAAAGGAATTTTGACTTATGCAGTTCTAGGATGCAAATGTATGATCTAGATGACTCTAATATACCTAAGTTGGACTCAAGAAACTAGTCTTAACCTCTGAACAAAATTTTAACACAGATAAAAGCTTCTAACCAAACACCACTTTTATAGGGCTGTTGTGGTATTTGAACTTGCACAGGCCTATATAAGCTAGGTTTCTTGGTTTTTACTGATTAACTAACTTATATTTATGCTAAATAAACAGATTACAATACTAATTAAGCACTGTTAGTGCAAATATTACGATATTTAATCTATACAGTCTCGTTTGGTTTGATTGATGACAAACATGTAACTTGTAATACATAACGTAAAATGTACAAGTTACTTGTAATCACACTTTGTCTCAACATACATTCAACACCTCTCGATGTCTCAAGTCCTCGTATGTTACAACACAGGTTCGTACATGTTTGTTATGTGGCATTATGATCAAACCCATTAACAAATCATTTAGAATGTTTAAAATACATTTAGAGTCACTAAGTATTTTAATAGGTTAACCATTCTATTTCGAACCTCATTTTACATTTTGCATTCACAAGTATTTCAAAAGGTAACTAGACATTTTATTAACTAGTTACATAATACATTTTACAAGTTTACCTTGATAAACCTTTTGGAAATACATATTACATCATGTCATGCATCATCTTTGAAATCCTTGGAAGATCACTTGAATATTTTGGTTAGATTGATACTCAATATATCAAATGTGATCTTAGTAAGATTTGGTAATATCTTGGAAAGATTTGAAGAAAGATTTTTTAGCTTTTCTGTCAGGCACCCACGGAACCCTTTTGCATAAAGGGCGGAACCCTTTAAAGGGCTCCTTGGTCCGTGGACGCTCCTGTCCACTTTTGGCTATAAATAGAAGCCCATTGTTTTCCCATTTCTTCACCACTTCAAAGCACATCTTCTCCACCTTCTTGCATACATTTAGATCAATCATTAACAATGTAGTAACACACATTAAACACCCTAATGATCATGATCATAATGCTTCTAACATTCATCTTTGTTGTAAGCATACTCTTTGATCAACCAAGGAAATCTTGGAGATCTAGCCATCCCCACTCACCACAAGTTGAAGATCTATCACAAGAAGTTTAGGGAACTTGTGATCTTCATCATGAAGGCTTCCTATCAATGGAAGTTCATTTAGAAGTAGTTATTCATATCCATTAGACATTTGTGTCATGGATCATTAGTGTAAACATCATTGCATCATAACAACACTTTCACCAAACTAGATTAGATGGTTTATGTGTTTGTGCCATAAAACACAAGGTTTATTATGTTGGGCCATAAAACATATTGGGAGTGGTTGTACCCTTGTAAAAGAACTCAACATCTAGCTTAGTGTCGGAAATATTGTATAGGCGACGTTAGGTTGGTTCTACCTCGAACTAGAACCCAGTATTTAGCTTTGTACCGGAAAAAGTGTAAGCGACGATTTTAAGGTTTTCTCCGCCGAGAAGGGAGCTTGTTGATTTAGTGAAGTAACTCTCGAGTTGGGTACTCGGGGAGTGGAGTAGGGCGGAAAGGAGATCCGTGACCGAACCACTATAAATCCTCGTGTTCGGTTTGCACTTTCCTTTCTTTATCTCTTTACTTTTATACTTGCACTATACTATTGTTTGTGATGTGGTTTGATGTTCATGATTGTGTGACAACTTGGTTTACCATGCTTTATATTAGTCACAAACAATAATTGGTACTTTCATATTATAACAAGCTTAATAAGCGATTTGATACTAAAGATCTAAAGTTTTTAAACGGTAACGTATTCACCCCCCTCTACGTTTCCACAATTGGTACCAGAGCCACGTAGCTCGTATTTTCAAAACAAATGGTTTTTAAAAATAGAGTACGATCCATGTATCAAATTACCATTGAAGCGAAAAATAATATGAAAAATGCTTTGCTTGTTATACTTAGAAATTTTGTTGTTAAATGTAACTTTGTATACAAGCTTGAAGGTTTTCTTGAAAAGTAAAATAAAAAAGTTTGTTGAAAGAACTAGTAAGTATTGTATTGTGTGCTCATAGAAAATTTACGAAGAAATATGATTTTAAAGGAGTGTTTGGGATAACTATAAATCTAGTTGAAATATCACCTCCGTAATTGTTTAAGATAAGTTAATAAGTAGATATGTTGTTAAATATGTGTATTATATGTTTACTATGAAATCTAGTAAGTCGTACACGTTTTCTCTATGTCAAATACTAGTTTTGGTGAATCTGTCTCAGAGGACCACGGCACCAAATCTTATAAAGGGCGGATCCCTTTAATTGGTTCCGTGGAATCCGTCTGTACAATATGCAGTTTTTTGGGCAACTTCAAAAAATCATAACTAATTAACCGTAAATCCGTACGAGTCGAACCACCTATCATTTTAAAAGGAATTGAGTCTACTTTCATTTAAAAATACTCTCATGGCCTGAGTCTAATTTTAAATAAGTGAAATAGATCAAATACTACAGTATGTCTAAAATATTGAGTTTCGCTTTAACATAAAAACTCAAATTTTTGAATCAAGTAATTTAAGTTGGTATTCTTAGAACTTTGATACAACTTCCTTTGAAACTAAATAATTTGGTAATATATTTAAAGGAAACTAATCAATCTTGGTATACATCGTCATATTTAAACGCAAAATGACGAAAAGTGTCTTTCTTGTTATGCTATGCTAAATGACCACTTGTTTATGTTGTTTGCATATATGTTGCTTGCTTATTTTTCAAATTGTTGTTTACACTTGTTTGTTTGCATAATATAAGTGTCAATCTTGCCATGTTATTTATTCGCTTGTTTGACGATTTCTTGTTTATGCACAATAGGTTATTTGCTAGATTTTGTGCACTAAGTTGGAAAATTATTTTACCATCGCTTGTAGAATTAGATCACTTCGTTTGCATAGGTTACTAACATCTCGCATAACTTATGAAATGTCATAACTCACTTAGCAATGAGTACTAAGTAAATTAGTCAAGTACTTTGAAAAATGAAGGTGTTAAGAGAGTGTTTGGTACAAGGACAAAAACAATGTTGTATGATGTAATTTATTTGTTTTTACTTTGTAGGATGATAATATGACTTAAAACAATGTTGTATGCTAACCGGTTTATGCAGGTGGATAGCACAAGTGTGTTATCAAATTTTACCCATTTTCACTTTTATGTGAAAATCGTTAGCCCTTGGTCAAAGTCTATGCTCCACTATATTTGTATATGTGTTATCGACTTTTCCTAACTAGAAGAAATTAATGTCACATGTTTTAAGCAAAATTTCAGGTTTCGGAAAACTCCCCGACACCTAAAAAATGGGTCTGTGAACTTTTCTGGTGTCCACGGATCAGACGGCACCAAAATGTTGGTACCGTCTGTTATGTATTTTGGTACCGCCATACCTGTACAGGCGGATCAGGCGGCACCAATTTAAGGGTTCCGGCTGTGTAAAGAAATGGTGTCGTGAATCCTACAGGTAAGTTATTGAATTTTACTAAATCCCGTAATCTAATTTACCAAACTTCGTTTCTAGGATAGTTGTTAATGCATATCTTTCATACCTCACTCAACACATCCTCAATGGATTAACTTAGGATGTTTGACATGATTTTAGACACTTCCATCTCATTAGAAACTACCATCTTTGTATGGATTAACATCAAATCCATGAATCCTTAGTTCCATAAATCAACACATTCAAGATGATCATTTTCACACCTTCACTGTTACTTTTCCTCAAGCTTAGCATTTCTTAAAGCAAAATCAAAATGACTAAATCCTTAACCTCAAATAAGCCACTTAAGAAAACCACTAGGATTAGCATTCGATCTTGTTGCTTCATTAACTTGAACTCTTCATCCTCAGACTCATTACCTCTCAACATCTCATCACCCATTCAAGATGTGAACTTTTCAAACTTGAGTACTCCAACTCTACCACCAAAATCACCCACCATCAACCAAAACACCTTCACTACCAAAGTCTCCAAAGCTTGTACCTATCAAACTTTGTACAACACCACCAACATCTCCTCACCCGTTTGCGGATGACTTAGATGACTTACCGAGACTAACAAATCTGGACTCATTATTTGCAAAGATATCATACACAAGTCTATCATATGACTATAGATATTGTTTTACCTCACTTGGTTAACATGAAAATAATGTGTCATCCTTCAAGACGATAAGTATTTGCATAGAGTCATAACTCACACGTATGTTAAAGACATACTATCAAGTCTTGTTATCCTTGAGTTCAATCTAAGCTCAACAAATTAGGATTGATAACTTAAGTATTTCATCCGAAATATTCAAGTATATGCGACTTACGATTGTAGTCATTAAAAGTCATATCCGAAAAATCAACACCCAAGTATTTTGGCACCATTAACCGTATTGCTCATGAACTTCCAAGAGTATACTTTAAATCAAACGTGCCCTTTCAAGGTGAACCTATACCTCAGCTCCTAAGCTTCATAAACATAACTAAAACTTCAAGCACTTCACCCACTAGTTGTAGCAACCAATGAACCATAAGAATTAGTATCTGTATTTTTTGTGTTCAACATCTATGGACAAATATTCAACCTAAGTACTCCCATAGCACAACAAACCCCTACATCACCACATCCTTATTTAGACACTAGAAGACCTACCACCTAGATCAACCAATCCACCATCCTTACCATCATTTGAATTCGTTGAGTGTATTGCTCAAAAAGCCCTCGTGTCCAACACTTGTACTGAATCAAATGCACGTTTGAACAAACTCAAACATCCTTTCCAATATATAAGGACTTAGATAATTCATTATGGCTAGAACCTCAACTATCAAATAAGCATGGTGCTCTTGGTAATTGTTGTCAATTTCCACTAGGTATAAGTAGTACTACCTTCACAAATTATCAAAGTATTAGTAATACTTCATCGTTAAACTTCTGCATAAATTTCGTTAAACCTCAAATCAACATTTTAACAACATATGTTAAAATGAAATCTCAAAGCCAACATCATACACCCCAAGCAACAATGACTTTTGAGGAGTATACATAAGAAACTCGAGTGAATTCCTTTTGTCATCATCTAGTGAATATAATCTTGAGACCAAGTTTATTTAGATGGGACTATCCGATTCAAACACTTTGGATTCATATCTTCATTTAGGAAAACATGATGTTTTGAAGAACATTATGACTAAGATTCATGCGTTAAGATTTCATCTTGTTAAAAGGATATTGTATATCCTATGCATCATTCTTGCGACATAAATAGTTGTGTTACAAGAGATTTCATTACACCTCATTGGCTAAATGATCTTGAAACAAACATCTACAAGTTCTATGAACTAGCATATCCAATTCATCTTGTCATACTTGTTTTCATAAGCATGATAACTTTATCCCATGGGATAATATCATTTGTTGAAAGATACTATCTGTATCTGTTTCCTTTCAAGCGTACATCATAACCTAACCTTGCTCAAACCGAGTGCACATCCAAGGTTAAAACTACACATCTTTAGAGCATACACAAGATCTATTGAAGTTGGTAACCTCACTTAGATTATTGTTAAATAAAATACCAAAGAGCTTTCTTGTGAACGTTCTTAGTTTAATATATTCTCTAGTCTTAGATGATCAATTCACATTTAAATTACACACTTCAACTCAACATAAAAGATGTCATCCATTAGATCACACAATTAGTTGTGTAATTTGAACAACTTTAGATTCTAAACACAAGATTAAAACACATTGTTTATCAAACACACCATTGTTAAAATTCATGTGTATAACATGACGTCTTCATCACCTTAGTTATATTGCATATTAGTTGTGTCACATTAAGCCAAGTATTGGTAAACTATCATCTTTTATGCACTTTAATAGGCAAAAGTAGGAATTCCCATCTTTCTAACATGAGAATGACTACTGGAGAACCTATTGCACTAGAAACTCAATTTGACCTAACAGTTGAATTGCTTCCTGGAGAGAAGTTGGGTATGTGGAATCACCCGTAAAAATGGTCGTGTTTAGCCTTAATTGAGCACCGCTAGTAATAGTCTCATATTCATTCTCCAACTTGAAAAATCTGTATTCCTATACTTGCCTAAAGTAAGTGTTAAAACATTGATAGTTTGCCTCGTCTTAGGAATACTAATCAAACAAGTAGTATATATGACTTTTCTTTTAAAACTACTTGCATTGCACTTACATGTATTGATTACATGTTCTTGTTTGATACGATAAGTTGATTTGACATTATCTTAGTGTTTGATAACTAGTAAAATGTGTAAAACTTAGTACGGTTTTATCTTTATAATGCTTGTATTCTTGTTTCATGCTACTAAACGTTTAAACCTAAAACTCTATTTGCATGATACTTACTTTTGAATTAGTTTTAGCATGATTAACATGTTACTTATGAAATCATATTATGTCATTTTGATACGTGATAATTCTGATATGATAAGTTTGTGTTTGAAAGCTATTAGTTGGCATTCATTATATCTATGTGTAGTACGTTCCAAATGATACATGCTCCAAATTGTTATGTCTTAAACATGGCTTGCATGAATCTTTCATTTTGTTTCTTTTGCTTTTTGTCACACTATTTGTTTGCTACGTGTGCACATATAATCTGTCAAAGTGCTTTTGGTATGACAAACTTTTAGAAGCTTTTTATCTTACAAATTAATCACATAGATTATTGTATATCCAAGTATGCTTAAGTGGCTAAGTCTAACGACAAAACAATCTCATAATGAAATGTCTTGAATAAAATCGTATTCTTGCATAATATGATTGTTTTGATGCTATCTTGTGTGGTGATTTCTTGTCTACTAAGTGCAATGTGTTGTTTTTGCTTATATAATATGTTATCACTTGATTTCTATCATGTTAACATCTTTTGTCACTAACAAATTTGTTTTGTAGGTTGATAACAAATTATTTGTTTTCTCACTTGGTTCTAACTTTTATATGCTCATTTTGTATAATCCCGTTTATTGCTACGTAGATTAGTACTATGCTTTATGGGACCCCTACACTTGCATATAGTTTAAAAGCATATAGAATTAAGTTCTAGAGGGTTGGCTTTGCATTTTTGTCTTTCAACCGACCTCTTTCCAAATCTCATTTTGCTTCCGCTTTCCAAAAATCACCTCCATCATTATTTAGTTATAACAATACTCTAATCCTCTTCACTTCCTATTAGGAAACCACATGCCTCATCATACGATCATCTCGTATTAATCTATAAGAGGTACGTGACTTTAAGGATGAAGTTCATTGTATGCTAACCATCATCCAGAAAAACATCACTAAGCTCATCTCTTTCGTTAACCCGAATAACCTCCTAAATACTTTGTTGTCATTCCTTATTTGATACATTACACATTATGTTGGATGTCCACCAATTAAGGGGGAGAGAAATCCATTGACATAATTGTCTTTTGTCAAATTTTATGTCTCTTAGACTCTAAAATACCAACACATAGGCAAACACCACTTAGCTAAAATTGGTTCACGAAACCACAACTAGTTCAACCTTTTTAACCTTATATCACAAGTTTGCACCAATACCTCATCAAGTGAAAAACACATCATATGTTTTACAAACTTCTTAATCTCCACAATCAACGAATCTAGGATTTTCCTTAAACTAGCACCTTACAACTTCACTATCTAGAACACCATCATAGGATCTTATCCTTTTCTCGCTTGACATATATCATGCATGTCATTGTTAGTGCAAACGATATATTAATCAAAACAGCCATTTCCAACACGTTGATCCATCCAACTCTCACTTATATGATGACATTCTCATCCTCATATAGGTACTCATTATTATTATTATTAGTATTTTCCATATTGTCTTCACTTCTTTTCAAAGTGATAATCATCCATGTCGGTCAAAACCATGCTAATACTACCTTTCCCATTGTCACCTAGAATAGGTCATTTTTATAATTTGTGTCAATCAATGAACGAATTTATCTTCATGTTATCACTTTTATATATTCTTAGATAGAACGCATTATTGATTACTCTTGGGTTGAAGCATATGAGAACTTGCTCAAAACAATAGGTTGTTAGCATCAATAAATCATTCAAATCATAACCCTTATGCATCATTGAAATGCAATGTCCATTCATATTTTTTTCTTAGCTTTGGTCACTTGACATTACGAAAGGATTGCAAGACTTCATATTTTTATATTTGCTATACATACGAGTTTCTAACTCCTTAATAGCTTCTTACCTAATCACCACCACCTTCCATCACCACTTTCACTAATCATCACCACCATGGATTAGCGAAAACTTACTTTTGTAAATCTTGAGTCATCTACCATCACCACATGAATCCTACTAGTAAACCGACACCAACACTAGCACCACTAGTGGCACAACCGGTAGGAGACTTCATATCTTCTTTCTAGGAACTATTTTGTAGGATTTTATCATATTATATTCTCACTTTTCTTATGATTGTAATTAGAAGACTACACTTCATGAGATCTTTGATTATATCATTTTTCACATATATACATCTTATTTTTCTTTGTGAAAAATATGAAATATATTGCACTAATATTTTTCATTGTAGGTTCATCATCATATACACTCGATTGTATATACCTTACTCATCTAAGGATGAAGTTTGCATCAATTATTTTTCTTATTTTAGGTGCTTCTTGACACCCTCGAACAAGGAGGAATATCCTTTAAGCACTCATATTGCATCGTCTATACACTTGGTTGTATATGACATATTTGTCTAAAGACAAAGTTTCTATTATACTAATATTTATTTTGAAGGTTCATCTTGACGCCCTAGAGCAAGGGGAGCGTCCATCAAGAATTTACTAAATGCATCTTATACACACTTTGTTGTATAACACTTACTCGTCCAATGACGAATATAGTTTTGTACTAATATTTGTTTTGTAGGTTTTTAATCATACCCTGACGCCTCAAACAAGGGGGAGCAACCGTCAAGGGGGAGCATTCACGCATTTAGCATCATTCTCACTTTTCAAACAAGCATTTGTGCTTCGATAAAAAGTGGAGAAAATAGGCTAACATTGCTATGCATTTTTCTTTTTCATATATTTCTCATAATTTTTGTTGCATAAAACTAACCTTGATGTAGGTTAAGCCTCTTTATTTGATCCATGGATCCGCTACCAAACAAGGGACGGATTGAAGTGGACGGTTTAACTTCACTAAGGATGATGCAAGCTCGCCTTTTTGGGGAGAAATAAAGTTAAACTCCAAGGACATGCCCTTTTTGTTTCGACAAAAGGGGGAGAAGAGTGTAAACGGAGAAGGTAATGTAAAGGTAGTAAGGACACAAGTAACCTTTTACATTTTACTTTCTATTACGTTTACATATCTTTGTCATCATCAAAAAGGGGGAGATTGTTAGTGCAAATATTACGATATTTAATCTATACAATCTCGTTTGTTTTGATTGATGACAAACATGTAACTTGTAATACATAACGTAAAATGTACAAGTTACTTGTAATCACACTTTGTCTCAACATACATTCAACACCTCTCGATGTCTCAAGTCCTCGTATGTTACAACACAGGTTCGTACATGTTTGTTATGTGGCATTATGATCAAACCCATTAACAAATCATTTAGAATGTTTAAAATACATTTAGAGTCACTAAGTATTTTAATAGGTTAACCATTCTATTTCGAACCTCATTTTACATTTTGCATTCACAAGTATTTCAAAAGGTAACTAGACATTTTATTAACTAGTTACATAATACATTTTACAAGTTTACCTTGATAAACCTTTTTGGAAATACATGTTACATCATGTCATGCATCATCTTTGAAATCCTTGGAAGATCACTTGAATATTTTGGTTAGATTGATACTCAATATATCAAATGTGATCTTAGTAAGATTTGGTAATATCTTGGAAAGATTTGAAGAAAGATTTTTTAGCTTTTCTGTCCGTGCACCCACGGAACCCTTTCGTATAAAGGGCGGAACCCTTTAAAGGGCTCCTTGGTCCGTGGACGCTCCTGTCCACTTTTGGCTATAAATAGAAGCCCATTGTTTTCCCATTTCTTCACCACTTCAAAGCACATCTTCTCCACCTTCTTGCATACATTTAGATCAATCATTAACAATGTAGTAACACACATTAAACACCCTAATGATCATGATCATAATGCTTCTAACATTCATCTTTGTTGTAAGCATACTCTTTGATCAACCAAGGAAATCTTGGAGATCTAGCCATCCCCACTCACCACGAGTTGAAGATCTATCACAAGAAGTTTAGGGAACTTGTGATCTTCATCATGAAGGCTTCCTATCAATGGAAGTTCATTTAGAAGTAGTTATTCATATCCATTAGACATTTGTGTCATGGATCATTAGTGTAAACATCATTGCATCATAACAACACTTTCACCAAACTAGATTAGATGGTTTATGTGTTTGTGCCATAAAACACAAGGTTTATTATGTTGGGCCATAAAACATATTAGGAGTGGTTGTACCCTTGTAAAAGAACTCGACATCTAGCTTAGTGTCGGAAATATTGTATAGGCGACGTTAGGTTGGTTCTACCTCGAACTAGAACCCGGTATTTAGCTTTGTACCGGAAAAAGTGTGTTTACGATTGTAAGGTTTTATCCGCCGAGAAGGGAGCTTGTTGATTTAGTGAAGTAACTCTCGAGTTGGGTACTCGGGAGTGGAGTAGGGCGGAGAGGAGATCCGTGACCGAACCACTATAAATCCTCGTGTTCGGTTTGCACTTTCCTTTCTTTATCTCTTTACTTTTATACTTGCACTATACTATTGTTTGTGATGTGGTTTGATGTTCATGATTGTGTGACAACTTGGTTTACCATGCTTTATATTAGTCACAAACAATAATTGGTACTTTCATATTATAACAAGCTTAATAAGCGATTTGATACTAAAGATCTAAAGTTTTTAAACGGTAACGTATTCACCCCCCTCTACGTTTCCACAAGCACAAAACAATCTAACCTAACTTTAAGCTATTTTTGGCTTTTTATAAAATTTTTAGGGAAAATAAAGAAACTATTATGAAATACTAATAAGACTTGAAGAAATACTATTATAAACTACTAATGAGCAGGAAATAACTAAAATAAGCTAAAAATAAGCTATTCTACAGTAAACATAGAAATTAAAAAAAATAAAAACTGAAAATTGCTTACAAAGATTTCCAAGTACAAATCAGTGAACCAAAGGCCAAATACACTTCTTAAAGCCTCCCTTGAGGTACTAATACCCTTGCAATCCAAAACCAACCATGTTCATTTCTTCAATCTTCTTTTCTTCTGATTTTTTATTTTTTTGACTATTTATTTAGTGATTTTTGACATTTTTAGTAAAACTGAATGAGAACAAGTTTAATGACTTAAAAAGCTTATAGAAGCTGATTAGTGACTAAAATGAGCTTATAGAACCAATAACCAACATCTTTTGACATTACAAGAGTAACTTGAGATTTTCAAAGGTAAAATTGCATAAACTGAAATTGTACTAAAACACTGGAATTGATTATTGAAATAGAGTTGAAATACACTGAGTTAACTTAGTTTAATACTAGAAAGCTTAAAATTACACTGAAAATTGAAATTACACTAAAAACGACAAACTACACTACACTAAAATTAGCTACTACTTTTTTTTCTATTACAAAGCTTTATAAACACTAAATATTGCTGGGAAACTCCTTGTCGACATCCCTAAATCATTCTGCACCCTTGGATTGCTTCAATTTAATCTCAGCTGTTCAAACTGATTTTGGCGCAAAAAGTCTTGAAAGGTGTTTTAATTAATGAATTTTGGGAGATTGTGGAGGTGGAAGGAGTTGTTAACCACTGTGGAGACAGTGGAAAGGTGGTAGAAGCAAGTGGTGGAAAACTATGGTGGTTTCTGGTTTTGGCGCGTATGTGGAGGCACAGTGCTTTGGTTTTGACTTTGTTGACCCGATATTAATATAAGAAGGGGTTCATAAAGGGGGTCACAGTGTTTATTTGGCAGGGGTTCAAACGGTTTTGGCTGGGGTAATAATACAAAAAGGGTCCATTTGGTTTGTAGTTTATCACAAGGACCATTGTTGTAATTTTGACAATCTTGAGGGACTGAACCTGCCATTTTTCCAAAGTTAACACAAGGACCAATCTTGCCAAGTATGAATAGTACAAGGACCATATTTGATTATTTTCACTTTTTTAAATATCCGAGGACCTTTTATGACAATTTTCAAAGTTGAGGGACCAAAGTTGTAAATATGCAATTTTAACTTCAAAGGACTATTTTAACAACTTGTGAATCCCCAAGGACCTTTAATGATATTTTACAAGTTTTGAATTACCAGGGACTAGTTTTGCCAATTTATGAAAGTTTAGGGACTGAAACTGTAAATTTCATCAGTTTTCAATCCTTTTGCACTTGTAACACATAAAAACACATTTCAATGATATTTGTAACATTTATATGGTCATTTGTGTGTTTTTGGTTATTTTTGTGGGTTTAAACAATATAAAATATATGTGTTTTTAGACACATATCAACTTTATTCACTAATAAGCTTAAAAATTACTAAAGTTTCAAACTTTATGTATTAAAAATGCTTAAAGACCCTTAAGCTCCGGCCTTAGCGGTAGATTGTGATAAGAAATCAAAGAAAAACAAGAACTTTATTAGAGGTTAGCAATAATAAGCACTACTACTAAATGTAAATAAGCTAAAAGTGATCTAAAAATTAAAAAGATTCAAACTTTATGACTAAATACTATTAGATCTAAATCCACCCGAGACTAAGTTGTTCCATCCGAAGATTAAACGTGAATCGGGTATATTTAAGGACTAGATCTACATGAACAAGCTATTAAATAGCTTATTGTTCAATAAAAACTTAAAAAGTTGCAACCTTTTTATGAAAAACTTGATAAAACTAATAGATCTAATTAATAAGCTATATAAAAAGCTAAAAAAAAGAAAAGTGCTCTCAAACTTAAGAAATGTCAAGAATTGTTTGTAAAATAAGCCGAGCTTAACAAGCTCATGCATCTCTTTTGTTGTTTGAATCGAGCTAGAGGATGAAGAAGAGAAGAGATAATAAGACATAGTAAGCTAAAACTTAAAAAAAATGTAAACTTTTTATAAAATAAGTGAAATAAAAACTATTTATGAAAAGTATTAAAGAAAGTTTTATAGAAGAAAAACAAATAAAAGAGCTTAATGGATAAACTTATAGAAAAAGCTAACCCAAAAAGCAAAACCTAAATAAGTTATAATAAGCTAATAAGCTAATATAACTTAATAGGTAAGAAAAGAAAAAGAAAATAAAGAAAGAGATGAGAAGAAGAAATAAGCACTTAAGTAAACCATAAACATAACTTTCATTAATAAGCAAAAGAGGTTTAATACAAATAAGCACTTGTAAATAAGATAGAAGAATACAAATAAGCAATAAACTAGAGAAATAAGCTACAGTAAGCACTAAAGAAAAACATTCAAACTAATACTAAAATAAAATAAATAGTGTGTGTAAAAATAAAAATAAATTGTGACTGATCATTTGAGACTCTCGGATCATGTGCTATTTATAGAGCCAACATATTCTCGATTGTTCTCATCATTCCTCGGATCCTCACATGCTAGTGCCACGTTTTTGCTTGGATATTACTCTGAAGGAGAATTGATATTTGATAGTGTGAAAGCAATGCGAGTGGGTGGGTGAAACATGGTACACGCCGTGATATTTAATTTAGAGCGTTTGCCTCAAGTGCTGGGACCAGATACTACTTTGCACATTCAAATGTCTTTCATTTCAAAAAAATATCTTTCAATGTTAACTTTGCATATTGCTGGGCTGCTTCTACGATTTGGGCCGGAATTTCAACTGGGACTCAACTTCTTAATGGGCTGAGCTGGGCCTCGTGAACAGCAGCTTGGATTTGAATGCACTTTGATATGTTAAACATAATACGTACAATTTTGCTATTAGGGGGATTTGAACCCAAGAACTCTTGCTTGACAAACATGTACCCACTCACTAGACCAAGAGTCTTTTTGTGTTAAACGTTGCATTTAATTTCCATTTAAGCTCCTTTTCTTGTTGATCCATTTTTTTTCTTTAATTAATTAATTCTTTGTTCGGGCTTCGTTTATTCTTACACCATTCCCACTCTTGCCTCAATGCTCCAAATAAAATTATCATTGGTCCGTAATTTTGTGCTCTTTCCAATCTCGTGCTCGTTTTTGTCCATTTTGTCTTCTTTTTGTCCATTTTGCAATATCCGTTACCTACACATACACAAACACAAAAACACAGCTTTTTATGGCTTTAGGGGTTAGTTTTTGGTCTTTTTGGTCCGGTTTTGATAACGAAAAAGGTATATGTTTTCACATATACCAAACAGAAGTCAAGCAATCATCATTACATGTTTTGCCAAAAGTAGCAGAATTCGAATTAATTACAGTACGCTTATAGCTAATACTAGAATCAACACGGTTCGTTTTATTCAACTCAAACTTAATGTTCCTAGGGTGGTCTTCTACTTTCTTCCATTGCACATTCTTAGCTTGCGAGGTCCTATCTTGCTTTGTATTGCCTGGAGGCTTTGACCCGCTTCCTTTTATGTCACTGATTACTCCTGTAGAGGGAATTATGGGAACATTAGTTGGTTGGGCTACCTTTTGCATTCCTGAACTAGAAGTGCAGGGATCTGAACTACTTGAAGGCACTCTAGAGTTCACTTTCTTAATACTGGGCATAGAATGGGTTGCATACTTAGCACTAGGCATAGAACAAGGCATCACAGCTTTATCTTTCTCACATAAGGATTTAGGACATGTTGCTATTAAACATTCTAACAGCTCTTGAGATCGTTTGGCCTGAATGCAAGCAAACCTAATTTCACTATTAAGTGGCTTATTTATGAAATCCTCTTCTACAATCTCACGGAGTCATTCTAGACTATCCTTAAGGTGAGCAAAATAGTTATGAAACACAAGTTCGTTATTTCTAAGATGAGGAGGAATGTATTTAACAGTCACAGTATATTTAGAGTCTGCAGATGACTTTGATACAACATTCTCATTAAAGACAAGTGGCATTTTCCGTTTTACCTGACTCTTCAGATTCTCAATTTCGTTTTGTAAAGATGTTATTTTTTCGTTGTTCTTGTCACGAGTGACTTTCATTGAATCATATAACTCTTTAAAGTGTCGTTTAACTTTTTCATTTTCTTCTAGAAAACTCTCATTTTCCTTTTGTAAAACATTAACCAAGTTTTGAAGATGAAAAGTTTGAGAACACTGAGAATGTAAAGGAGGAGGCATTTGGGAGCCAGTCACATTGTTCTTTTCACCCTTTAATTGTGAAATTTGGGCTTTCAACTTTCTGATCGTGTTACAGTGAGCTTGAATCTGTTCGTCACGTTTGTTTATTTCAAAAAGAGCATCAAACTCTGGAACATTTGAGGATGTCTTTATGTTTGAGGTTTTGACATTTTCTTTGAGATGTTGATATTTTAGTTGCAAATCAAAATGTTCAACTTCTAGCTTAGAAAGATGTTTTACCAAATTATCGTGATCATCCTGATCAATTTTCTCATTTAGTTCTGAGTTTTTGTTTTCAAGCTCAATGACACGATCATGGGAAACTTTCAAAGAAACAGTTAATTCATGAAATTGAGAAACAGTAATAGAATGCTTAGTAACAGTATAAAACACATCTTGAGCCACACAACTCAATACTAAGTTCTCATTTAAGATATGCAGATTCTCCCTTTCAATTTCATTATATTTGAGTTTCCGTTCATAGTCATTGACCTCAACAATCATTGCATCAAATTCCTTTTCCATTTCTTTAATATCCGAGTTTATCCTTTTTTGAAGACTCTCAAATTGACCTTTTAATTGTGTAAAGAAAGGCATGACCTCAGTTAAATAGCATTCTTTAGTTTGCTCAAAACCCCTTTCCCCTTCAGTTATCCTTGTAGGTGTGATTCTCTTCTTACTTTCTTCTCAAAGTCAACGAATAGTTGATAAACAACATACAGGCTGATTAAGGTCTTGCTATTAGTGGAAATAGTTCTAGGAACTAAATGCATTGGTGTATTTGGAGGATACACAGTAGCTGCAGGCACTTTCCTAAGGGGAGGGTTTGTTTCAACAAATACATTCGCTTTTTGCTTATCCATGTCTTTTTTCCAAAAAAATTGTTCTGGGGTTAATTGAGTTTGAGGCTTAAACATGTTCAGGGAGATCCAATTTTCTTTTGTGTAATTATGGGGTTTGATCGTTATGTTTTTCTTTTTACACTCAGGATCATTTAGCTTCTTATCCATTTTCTCCTTAGAGGCATCTTCTAATTTTCTATCCTCATCAGTGCTTCCAATACACGATGGTGTTTGCCTACGCTTGAGGATCTCATTCCCATCATATACAATCGCATGGAAAGCTTTAGCCTTATTAAAATACTCGGGATTTGGCTTCTCTACTAGGGGAATACTATGCTTATCGCTTAATACTCTGTGCTTAGTTATCATGTGAGCAGTCTGAATGGTATTCCCTTGTACGTACTACTTATTTTCAAGCTTGTTTTTCAAAGTTTTTAGATTGGAAAAATCATTCAAAAGTTTTGATTCCTTAGCATTAAATTCTTGTTTAAGCACTTTAACATTATTTTGGAGTTCTTGCTTTTGTATAACAGTTTTAGAAAGCTTTTCTTGTAAGGAATTTAACTCTTGTTTTAACACTTCTTCTCTGAAATTACTTTTTCTAATAATTGTACGCATTTGGTCATCCATTTCCTGCTCACGGGTAGTTAATTCGAACTTGGCACGTTGTTCATAAATGGCAACTTGTTCCTTATAGGCATTAAGTTCAGAAACTATGGATTCATCAGGGGCATATTCAGTGTATTCATCGAAAGCATAATCATCATTAACTGCAGAAGATACATTACTTGGTACAGTTTCACGTTCATCTTGCTTTACATATTGGTCACATGGGACAACATTGCTATTGCCCATATTTTCAATATCTGATTCAAAGATTTTAGTTGGTTGTACTTTGTATTGTATCTTTTGCGCATCAACCTCATCGTATAATTTTAGTACCTCAGAGATGATTGATGCCTTGGAAGAACTGGCCTGTTGTGGTGAGGTAGCCTTTGGAGAGACCATTGGTGAAATGCTAGCCATGAAGATGGTTTGGGCAGTTGGTTCATCATCAACATCTGAATCATATGCATCACAATCAGCTACCTGAAAGGCATTTGGATGATTCTGACCGATGCCCTGCACTGGCTGTTCATCCACATCAGCATCATAAGTTTTGGCATTTCCATCCGCAAGAAATAACAACTCTTCTTCATCCAAAACCACTCCACTGTCCTGAGCTTGCACCAGCAGCATCTTATCCATAAAGTACTCTGCATTTTGAGGGCGTTTTGGAGATGTGCAGTTCCTTGCAATGTGTCCATCACCACTACAGTTGTAGCACTTGATTGGCTTTACTTGTCCTTGATTTACATTCCTTCCTCGATTCTGATTAGCCACATATCCTCCACCTCTTCCTTGTTCATACTGCCTTCCTTGCACTGGTTGTACCATGATCTTACCATCTCTGACAATAGCATGATTGTGAAGATTGGATGCAGTTCTGATATCATTGTTAGTATGTGGAGTGAGGTTCAGATTTTGCTTAACCATAAGAGCCAGTTGATTGATGAAATATTCCATGGTTGCTTCAAAGACGTTGTTTAAACCATGGATCAGGAATGAGTTTGTGGTTACCATTTCTAGTAGGTATGACTTGAGAAGCTTTGGTGGTAATTCCTACATTGGTGTAAAAGGCTGTTGAATCATTTGACGAACTTGCTTCTCCCTATTTAGATTTGAACTGTTCAAGAATCATTCGTTCAAACATAGCATGTCTCTCATTCTGAAGCAGGAATGCATACAATTGTTCATAGTTAGTGTTCCTCAAACCCTTAGTTAACTTGACTGAAGTGACAAATTTGTGCCATTCGGGATTCATGTTGTTCACAAACTTTGAATTTAGCTGAATATTTGGCATAGTCATTTTGATATTCCTCATGTCATTCACAAGCTTGTGGAATCTCACGTAATATTCAGTGACACTTTCCCCTGTTTTCATCTTGAAATGCTCAAAGTCATCATACAGTTTTGATTCTCTGTCTTCTTTAGTTAATTCAGAACCAGAGAGAAGCATCTTGACATTGCCCCAAACTGCCTTAGCTTCAGTGTTGTGATTGATTAACTTGTAGATGTCTTTTGAAAGACCCTGAAGTATAATGTTTGAAGCCCTGATGTATGCATCGTATCTCTTCTTCTCCTTATCAGTCAGTTCATCATACATATTAGGTCTGTCCAGTCCTAATATCACCGAGCCATCAGCAGCAGTCTCTGGTTGTCTCAACTTGATAAGGTCCTTCATCAATAGATTTGAGAATGTTGACCCCATTTTCCTTTCCCAAACAATACAACCTAATTCGTTGAGCCCATGAGTCATAGTCAGTTCTGTCAAGCATGGGTGGACGAGTATCTGATCCAGCTGCTTGAATGTCCTCAGCTACAGAAGAGATGATTGTGGGCGCGTTGGTAGACATGTTTACAGATTTAACGGGATTTTATAACTCTATGATTAAACCGGGAAATAGATTCTTTCATGGGATTTTACTAAATCAAGAGAAACCCGTAAAGTGTAACAGGAACACTAAATCTCAAGAGACAAATCGCTCAGAGTGACAAGTTGCTTCAGCCAGCAAATCGCTCAAAACAGACAAATCGCTTCACCTCACAAGTCGCTTATACTGGCAAGTAGCTTAATAGGACAAATCGCTTAAATACTCAAATCGCTTCAATAAGCAAGTCGTTAAAAGTGACAAATCGCTTTATCAATCAAATCGCTGAGATCTACAAGTCGCTTAACCCAGTAACTTGCTAAATAACAAGTCGCTTAAAATAAGTCAAATCGCTCAAGCTCACAATTCGCTTAAGTAAGCAAATCACTGAAAAGTGACAAATCGCTACTCCGAATAAATCGCACAAGTACAACCACTACCCGGATAAATCGCTTAAATAAGTGATTTGTAACAGACACAAATCGCTTCCAAACAAGGACAAATCGCTCAACTGAAATACTTTACCGAGACTCAAATCGCTACTTTTAAACTTTACCAAAACGCCTCTTTTAAATCCAAAAACAGTCCAACCACAATGATTCAAGCCTTCCAAATCAAAACCTAAACACTTATGATGATCCTAAACACAAAAGTACAATCAAAATCCAAACTTTAACACAAAAAATGGTCCAAATGATGCAAATACCACTAAACTTTTTCAAACCCAAAAACCATATAAAACCACTAGAAATCCAAGAACATGTAAGAGAGATGATCAAACCTTGGCTCTTGATACCATTTGTAACATATTGGATTTTACAAACACATCAAACCATGATCACAAAGGGGCGTACACTTTAGGTTTTAGAGAGAGAAAGTTTAGAGGTTTAGGGAACTTAGTTAGAGAAAGTAAAAGTATTATTATGAGCTCCAACCCTCTACCTTGGGAGGTAGAGGGTATTTATAGTATCTTACATAAACGCCACCTACGGGCTGTAGATCAGGCATACAGTGGGTAAAGACCCGTCCATCCTCCACGGTGTTACTAAACTAAATACTAACTAACATTAAATAACTACGACTACGAGCTTTCTAACGATTACATACACTTGAGGTGACCGACACTTTAATAACTGGATTTACTAAATCCTAACAAGATGAGAATTGACACGCTAATTGTGAAGTGTCTATTAAGGCGAAAAGTAATGAACGAGATTAAGAAATGATGACAAGTAATGATGAAATGAAAATGGTATAGCTAATGTGCTAATTACTAAAAAAGGGTGAGTTAAGAATGTAAGTAAGAATGTAATGATATGTTGTTTAGGAAAACAAGAAGAGATCGTGTTGATGTTTAAAATGAATGTAAAGGATAAACGTATGTTAAGGAAGGTGTTATTAATCTAACCTATGTAAGGTGAGAAGTAGAAAAGAATTGAGTGGCCTAAAAGAGTTAATGGTAAAGATGTGAAAATGGTTAACGTGGGTTAAAGAATGTAAGTTGTAATGAGAAATGTAAACACATAAAAATGTGTAAATATGATAAGCGGGTTTCATATAGCAATGATCCTTGCTTAAATTAAATAAAATGAATGGAAAAATGTGTGTTAAAATGTTAATGACTTGGATCCAATGTTAAAATGTGAAAAGTTAAAGGTAGCTATCATATAACCAATGAGTTAATGATAGTTAATGATGGTATCCTTTGGGATGGTCGAGCTAATGTTAATGGTGGTATCCTTTGGAATGACCAAGCTAATAATGTTAATGGTAGTATCATTATGGGTGACTAAGCTAATAATGTTAATGGTGGTATCCTTCGGGATGACCAAGCTAATGATGTTAATGACGGTATCCTGCAGGATGACCAAATTAATGAATTATAAGATATCCTTTAGGATGAAAAGTATTGCCTATACCGGAAAGGGGTTGCCTACATCCTTGGCATATAAAAGTATCCCCAAAGTGAACGCGATAATGGTATGGATCCAAGCCTAAAAAGTTAAAAGTAATGTAAAGTATAAAAGAACGAGTGTTGTGTCAAAAGTGCATAAGTAGGACGGCTTATAATTTCTTTAGTTAAATGGATTGGGACTCCTTTTCATTTAATTCAAGAAATTGTGAATTGCTGAACCATAAGTTTATATTTCTTGATTTGCATCGATTGTGATGCCTTTCTACGTAAATAAGGAAGTGTAAGTGAGTGGGCTTATGTACTCCCGACATAGCATGAGTAGGATAAGGTATAGAAAACGATATTATAAGAACTAAGATAGGTGGAATAGGAATGTGATCATGACTTAAATGGGGATGTTATGTGAAACCTACCATTAGATGTATATAGCATAACTCAAAAATATTAAGAATTTGTAATGATGTTATAATATGCCTTGAGGCGTGGTGCAAAATGTGAGTAATGATAGTAATGGATGTTAATTTTATTGGCACCCTTATGTGTAAAAGCGACAATATAAGTTAAAGTTTGACTTTATGAAGTCAAAGTGTTAAAATTTCCTATAAGACTTGTAGTCTTTGATGAGGAATTTAAGAAAAGAAATAAGTTGAATGAGGCGTTACAGTAAAACGTTAGTGGAATAATGGAATGACTATAGGAAAATGTGAAAGCATTAGTCAATGTTGAATTGTAAAAGTCAAACTAACTTAAGATTTCCCGAGAAAACCTTAATACTTGGCGAAATCCTTGAGATGAAATAGAGGAGGTAAGGTGTTAAAACAAAAATGTTTATAGAGTAATTGGATGAGTACGGCAAAATTAAGAATGTTAAGTTGTGAGAGTCACTATTTGACTCACGTAAAGTAAAAATAGAGCAAATTTTATCAAGTGACACGTAGTCCTTGATTAATAAGTTAGAATAAAGCAAGAAAGGCAGTAAACAGGAAAAATCTAATGACAATTAAGCTAACACATTCATTGATAAGCTAAGAAAAAGCTGAAACAAAAGGGAAAGCAGTTGGCAAAGCAATTACACTAGGAGAGTCCTAAACTTCTAAAAATGGTACAATAAGCACTCACTTTCCTAATAAGCAATAAATAAGTCAAAAGAGGATCTAACCTAATCTAAAGATGCTAAATATCATCTAAGAAACTAGAATAAGCAAAAGTTAACCTAAATAAGCACTTACACAAAAGTTGTCATTTGTTGTGGTGGTCTGCTGTTGCAGGGCAAAACAGCCCAAAGAGGCACTTTTTGAGCTTATTTTGAATAAGCTAGAGAGGGAAATAGCCCTTGAGCTTCTGGGCACTTGGAGTCCACCCAGCTGGCAAGGTTTTGCCCTACTTTTTGGATTGATAGGAGCTATTTACAGCTTATAAATAAGAAGAGAAAATCTTGGAATTGGACTGAGTACCCTGCACAGAACACAAAAATGACTAATCCACCCACTTTCAACCAATAGCAGCCATGGTAAATGATTTTTCTGAATTTTTTTCTTTTGCCAATGATTAAACAACTTACTTAACTTTGTATTTTTATTTTTTTTTAATTTTTAACACAATTAAATTTTGACTAAACTGTTGAATGAATTCCTGACAGAAACAGTTTTGGTTTGAAAACAGAAAAAACTTTTAAAAACTTTGTATCACTTGTGGAAAGCTTTCCACTTGAAAAACTAGTTTAAGATGCTCAAACCAAATTTGACTATACTGGTCAAAATGGGTAAAAACAAGTTTTGACCCCGTTTTCTTACTTAACCCAAACAGTCCTTAAAGGACAAAAATACCTCACATCTATTTTGAAACACTGATAACTTGGAACTTTTTGGATGAAAACCAACAAACCAATCTACTAGAACTGTTTAGACAACTTGATAAGTTCTAAATAAGCATTGAGTACTTAAATAAAATTGTAACAAAATAAAGAAAAGGGAGGCTTTTAATAGATTAAATAAAACTCATTACAATAAAACTAAAGAAAAACAGTAAACTAGTTTTTGAAAACTAAGTTAAAGGGTGCCTTATGCTGGCTATAATGAGTTCTATTTATACTAAATTTCTTGGTCTTCAATCTTCCACAGTGTGCTTCTTCTGAGAGGGCAATCAGCCAAAACTCCAAATTGTGCTTTCTTCCATTCATCCAAGCCATTCAATTATTAGGTACCATTTTAAATGTAATCTGAGCCATCCATTGGGTCTTTTTGACATGGATTGCCATGGTGGCAGTCATGGAAAGGCGGGATTAGGTTGAGTGGGTTTGGGAATTGTGATTAGCTGGGTAAAGAGGGGAAATTGTTCTTGGGGTTTTGGTGATAACTGGGTAAAGGATGGGAGGGAAATGGGGAAGAGGGAAAGCAGAAGGCAAAAAAGAGGGAAAATGGGGGTAGGGGTTGTTTTTTTTTCCTGGGGAAGGGAAAAGGTAGGTCGTGGGTTTTATTTATGTGAGGGGAGGTCAGAAGATGGTGAAGGGTCATGTATGAGTGAAAGGGACCAAGGGAGTAATGGCAGGGGGAATTTGAGTATAAGGAAGGGGTTGGTTTATATTGAAAGGGTAAAAAGGGTTTAAAAGGGTTTTGTAAAAAAGGTTTTATTTGAAATGTATTTTGATTTTTTTAAAAGTTGTTTTTTTTTTTTTTTATAGAAAACTAAAAAATTGGTTTTAGGAATAAATGAATTTTTACAAAAATTAGTTTTTGAGGTGAAATGGGATTTTTTTGGATTTTTGGTTTTGAAGGGCAAAATGGTCATTTGGGTTTCGGGGAAGGGTAATTTGGTAATTTTGGGTTCTTGGTTAGGTTTTAAGACGGTTTTCCCAAACCCACTCTAAAAATGTGTCCGGGTCTTCAATTGATCAACGATCGTAGAAAATCACATCCCGGTACCGGCTTCTCAGCACTTTTCTGATTTTGACTCGATTTTGCTCGTTTTTGCTCTGTTTTCAATCCTTTTGTACCTGCAAGACATAAAACACACTCCGAGGACATTTTTGACATATTTTGATTGTATTTGGGTGTTTTTAGTCGTTTTTGTGGTCTTAGGTGGGTAAAAACGATGAGTGAATAGGCACTCATCAAATAAAGCAAGCAAGAACGTGATGTAAAAGTAATGAACTTGGCTAAATGATACGTTGGCTATAATAAACATGTCTTGGATGACATGATGACCCTAATAAGAGTCATGTAACCATAGAGAATTTAAACAAGAAGTAGAGTGGGTTAAGGATTTCGTAATGTATTGCTTAGCATTGCAATCACTTAGATCATTGCAATGGAATATTTGAATGATAATGTGCTTAGTGCTAAAATGGGAATGAGATGCGACCATCAAGGGTAGTTTAAATGAGAGATTTCAAGGACAAAATCTGAATAAGGGGCTAAGCATTTTATTTCGAGAATGCCATTTGAATAGTTGACCATGACTTTTATAAGTTTTAAGGACTTACGGGATTGGTTAGTCAAGCCCGATAGTCAAACTATAAGTATTAAATGTTGTGTAAATGGTTATAGAAAATATGATGTGTCACAATTATAAGGAAATTGGACTTAAGGGGGTTAATATTGTCAAGTTGTAAATATGTTATAAAGTTTTTTTGTGGCCAAAGTAGAAAGAAAATGACTTGAGGGACCTAATGTGCCATATAGCCAAACTTGTCACCTATAAGTATTTGGATACTTCTCATATTATCAAAAGAGTTCCAGAAATGTGTAGGAGGATGTGATGTACGGTTTAAAGAGAAAGGAGGGAAAAGAGACCAAGTTATGATGATAAATTCATGGTGTCTAGTACCTCAATTCATGTAGTCCTTTATCTTAAGTTAATTGATGAATTCAACAATTAAGTTAATTGATGAATTCAAGTAAGTAATGATCCTACTCAAGTAAGTAATCCTTTATCTTAAGTTAATTGATGAATTCAAGAATTAGGGTTCTTGATATCAATTGAGAATTAGGTAAAAGATGGTTTTAAGCTAATTAATGAAGTTATAGTGATTATGAAATAAGGATTTATGAAAGTAAGTTAGTAATCTAATAGGATTAATTATCATATAATCATTATATGATTATGTGGTAATTAGAAGTGATTAAAAGGAGTTATGATTGTAGTATCCATAATTTGGTTAATTGATTATGTGTTTATATCATTAGTGAATTGGCTTAGATTGCAAGAGTGAAGAATGGTAATGTAGATGACGATGTCCTTGGTTTCATTAGCTTAGGATCAAGGTAATTAAACCGGTTGTAATATGATGTTATGAGGATTTTATATATTGTGTGTTATGTGACTAGTTATGTTAAGTTAATTGAGTGATTGAGTGTATATGCTTATGTGAAAGTGTGTATAGACTAGTTGGCATACTAGCCATGAAGAGTTAGATAATGATGGATTAGGCTAAGGCATGTTGATGCTTTGACCTATAAGGCATGTTGGTGCTTAAGTGATTTAAGGTATGTGTTAATGTTTAGCGATTGAAATGGATTAATGGTTAATGATAAGTAATGTATGAATGATTAATGATATTATGTTATATCTGCTTTACTTACTAAGCCTCGTGCTTATGGTTTTACGATTTTAATGTTTTGTAGGTGGTTATACTAACCGGTAAGCTTGGACTAAGGCTTAAGGATGATTAATGCATGGTAAGAAAGTAATAGCTTAGGTAGATACCGAGCTCAAGTCAAAGTGGTACCCTCGTTGGTCTTAATGGTTTGTAAGTGTGTCGTCAAGTGTTAAAGTATATGTTATGGTCGTTTTGAGTCGTCAAATAGTATGTCATAACATGGTTTTAAGTGTTTATGGTTATGTTTAAAGGGTGTTTGGTATAATGTGTATTTATACCCATTTTGGGTTTTACACGGGTTAATGACAATGAACATGATTTATTTTGTTAATTTAATTATTTCTGGAATGTTTGGAGTAATATGAAAGTGGTATAAGCTGAATGTAAGGTAAATGGGTCAAAACGGGTTTTGGCATAAAACCCGTCAAATTGTAAAGTAGCATTCAGGAGGTCCAATGACAAATGTTTATACATGAAAATGATATATATGAGGTCTTAATAAATTCTGGAAATTTTGGTGTATTTTCGAGTAATAGAAGTAGTTTTCCGGAAAATGGGTCAAAAGTGCATAAAGGGTATGCAGAAAAAGGGGTGCTTGGGACAAGGTCCTTTCTAACCCATTTCGGGTCAAACAGGTCAAGAATTTTGCAAAACATATATATATATATATATATATATATATATATATATATATATATATATATATATAGTGTTTGTAAAGTGGTTAAAATAGTTGGAGATCTAGTGGAGAAATATTTGGAGAACTAGTGGAGAACTAGTCAGAGTCAATTTTCGAAAAATCCTATCTTTTAAACCGCAAGTCGTCACGGGTCGTATCACCTGGCGTTTCGAAGGTAATTGAGTCTAGTTTCATTTAAAAATAGTATCAAGGTATGAATGTTTAGAGATTTTTTTTAATGGTCAAAAGAGTAACAGGATGTCTATTAAAATTGGGTTGTTTCCGCGTAAAAGCTCAAATTTCAATGAATTTAAGTCGTGTCATTCACGGAGTGTTACACTCTCAGTCCATAATCTCTACTGGATCTTCAATGAAGTGAATTTTATTGTCGATTTGAATTTCCTCCAGCGAAATGACAAGTTTTTCATCAGACAAACACTTCTTCATGTTACATATGTGAAAGACGTTGTGAACACTGCTTTGTTCTTGAGGTAGTTCGATTCGATAGGCTATTAGTCCAACTCTTTCCAGAATATTGAAAGGTCCAATATATCGCTTCCCTCGTTTGCCAAAACGTATCACGCCCTTCCTTAGTGAAACCTTTAGCATGACCTTATCTCCAACCTGAAACTCTAGGGGTTTACGTCTCTTATCAGCAGAGCTCTTTTATCGGTCTTGCGCAGCTTGCATCCTGCTTTGAATCTGCACGATCTTCTTAGTTGTCTCGTGAATGATCTCTGGACCAGTGAGTTGGATATCTCCAACCTTGGTCCAGCAGACTGTTGATCAACACTTTCGATCATAAAGTGCCTCAAAAGGTGCAGCCTTGATACTGGTGTGATCACTGTTGTTGTAGGAGAATTCGACCAATGGTAAGTGTCTATCCCAACCAAGGTTATAAATAGGGCGAGGCTTGGCATGGAGGCATAACGAAGCCTCAAGCTTTTGCGGCAAGGGCAAAGCTTGTTCGTTTTTAAGGCGTAGCATAAGATGGCACAAAATAAGAAAATATTTAAATATTTATATCATATTTCATATATATCGAGTTTACAAAAAGCGTTGTACATAATGAATAAGGGGTAAGAAACTATCCTTGCATGTAATATTCTTCATTTTACTAAAAACAAAGGAAAAAATTAGAGTTGAAATAAAAAAACTTACCACGCCATATGCAAAGGCACGCCTTTCCACGCCTTACTTCAAGACACGCCTAGAACCAAAGCCAAGGTCCATTTTGTAGCGTCGAGCCTATGCCTCGCGCCTAGGCGGCGCCAAGCGCGCCTTTTAGAATACTGATCCCAACCATTGTCGAAATCAATTAAGCATGCTTTCAGCATGTCCTCTAACGTCTGAATGGTCCTCTCACTTTGACCATCAGTTTGAGGATGGTAGGCAGTGCTCATATCTAACTGAGTTCCCAAAGCTTTCTGAAGCGATTGCCAAAATTTAGATGTGAAACTTCTATCACGATCCAAAATAATGGAGATCGGCACTCCATGCCGTGAAATTACTTCTTTCAGGTACAACCGTGTGAGTTTGTCCATGTTGTCACTTTCATTGATCGGTAAAAAGCGTGCAGACTTGGTAAGTCGATCAACGATTACCCAAATGGTGTCATAGCCACTAGACGTCTTTGGTAGTTTAGTAATAAAGTCCATAGTTATACGCTCCTATTTCCATTTTGGTATCTAAGGTTGTACTAGCAAACCTGATGGTTTCTGGTGTTCAGTATTCACCTTAGAACACGTTAGGAATTTACTGACATAGGTGGTAATCTCGGCCTTCATGTTGGGCCACCAATAGAGTTTCTTAAGATTGAGATACATCTTATCAGATCCTGGGTGGATGGAGTACTTTGACTTATGCGACTCATACATAAAAATCAAATCCCGTAAACCTCCATAAAGTAGTAACCAGCTTCTACCCTCAAAGCATATGGTTCCATCTGAACGCTTCTCAAACTTCTTCTCTATCAAGCCATGTAGGTTCTCGCTCTTGAAGTTTTCCTCCTTGACTGCTTTAGCTTGCGCCTCAAGGATTTGTGAATGAAGTGGTGAACTAAATGTTATCCCTAAAGTTCTAACTTTCAAAAGGTTTAGCTCGCTCTTTTCTCCTGAGAGCTGCTACAATGTTTACCTTTCCAGTGTGATAACAGATTTTGAAATTGTAATCACCTAGTAGTTCCAACCATTGACGTTGTCTCATGTTCAGCTCTTTCTGGTCCAGTATGTGTTGCAAGTGTTTTTTATCCTTATACACGGTACACTTCATGCCATACAGATAGTGTCTCTAAATCCTAAGGGCAAATACTACAGCTCCTAAATCCAAGTCATGGGTTGCGTAGTTCTTCTCAGCGTCTTAAGTTAACAAGAGGCGTATGCTATAACCTTCTGCCTCAGAATCAATACTTCTCCCAATCCTTTATGTGAAGCATTGAAATAAAGTATGAAGTCATCGCTTCCTTCCGATAAGGCCAAAATAGGGAAGCTTGAAAAGCTAATTATTGAGGGGAAAGTTATTCTTGTGGATGATGGTAGTAAACCTATAAAAAAGGTTGATTTGAAACAGAAGGAGCAGGATGCGTGCAGTAAGACTCTGTGAATGGCACCACTATGATGTCCATGCTAGTTACCTGAGAAAACATGCTAAAACGGTCAGTAATATGTTGGTGAGTTCATAGGTTTAAAGTAAATATAATATTGAACCACAAGATTTTATAACATGCGTGACCATTGTAACACATACAATGACACTAAAATGCATTTACTACTGCCTAAGCTAATAAGACTGAAGGTTAACAACAAAATATATATGAGTACCTGTTAGGATCCAAATATTATTGTGTTGATGATTCGGGTGGTCTTGGATGATCAAAATACATGTTTGCCATAGTTAGAGAGTTAGTAGAGAGAGAGGGTGTTCTTGCTAGAGGTTTACACAAAAGTATGGAATATTAGATTGAAAGCACCACCCCTTCCATGGATGGAAGGGGTATTTATAGTTACAAGAAATACGACCTCCTATCGGCCTGTGGATCAGGTATACAGTGGGTAAAGACCCGTCCTTCCTCCACGGTGTTGCACTAAGCTATACTACGCTACAAACTAATAAATAAACTACTAAATAACGTGACTAACGATATGTCTACGAGCTAACTTATGCTAGATAATATTAGGGGTGACCGACTCTTCACTATGGAATTTTCTAATTCCTAACAATCTCCCCCTAAGGGAGGTCACCCCATGTTTTACATTTTGAATCCTAGCATTCTATTCTTGACTTTGTTCTTGAGCTCGTAGACTACAATTCTTCAATTCCGCAATCTTTGTGCTTTTATAGTGCAACTTCAAAGTCCGCACTGATTTGTACTTTTAGTGGAGGCCTTTAACTGATCCACATCTTTGATGATCTTCGAGCTTTCTTTGAGATCATCAGCCACAGTAAATCTCTGGATCACCCTTTATTGTGTTGCCATCATGTGAAGTTGTGACTTTTGGACCGACATGCTCACACTTTTGAATCATGACATCTTTCCATCAGAGTAGCGGAAGCCTTACTGGTTCATGATATTTGCAGCAGTGAAGCAGAAGCATAGTATGAAATATCATAGCCAGGTTATGTAGATATGCACCAGTCATGATTTCTTCAAATTAAGTGTAGATGCTGTGAGCATGCGGCTTTGGATTGACTCCTCAATTCTGATCAGCTGCAACCGTCCAAATGTACCTGCAAACAACAGTTAGCAATAAAACACACGAAAGTGTCTTTGATCACTTTCATTGAATTGAGGTACACGGCCCACGGTTCCCCGTTGATCAGTACAAGTACTGCCTGTGATCAGGTAGGATTCCTAAGAATCTCCTTGACAGGTTTTCGCAGCTGTTCTAGCTGTTCTCAAACCGGAACGTCTCAAAGAAGACAACACGGAGTGAGTGAACCAGCGAATTGAGATTCACTGATTGATGAAAAATGATTTGAAAAACAATCGCGTATTGCTTGATGAAAGAGTTTTGCAATACGACGAAGGTTTTATGAGAAAGATCAATTTTCAATCAAAATACTTTTTGTATTAGAGAATGAGTACACATTTGACGTGCTAGCGAAAAGAAGAGATTCGCACATCGAACGGTTTTTCTAAAAGTATTTTTTCAACCAGAGATATTTTTTGAGTTTGAAAACATAAGTACACATTCGATGTGCTAGAGAAAAGAAGATTTGCACATCGAATGGTTTTTCCAAAAGTATTCGTCAATTCCATTCCTGGACCAAGGTTGATTCAAGAATGAATCGCCCCATCGTTTCTATCCAGTTGTCACAAGCTTGATCTTTTCCAAGATTTCACATGTCACCCACCAAGAGCTTGTTTGATGTTGGCTCTAGAAGGATTTCCATCTTCATCGTGAATACTTTTACATATCACTCAGATGTTCTGGCAAAACCACAAGGATAATGCGTAGGACTCTCAATATATACTTACTTTCCACATTATGTGAAACAGCAAGTCTTCAAGAATTTTGTGTCCTAATGAGACATTGTGGATGATCTCTTGGCTCTAGACTCGATTGTGCACATTTGGTTCCTATGTCGGAGACTAGGGAGAGGGTCTCCTTCTTCAATATCAACAATCTCTAAGAGAAAGTCGATAGATTATGTAGGTTCCCCGTGAGAATGAAACAAGCCCTTTTAAGAGGAACTTGAGTAGTTTGGGAAGTTGTAGTGCAGTGCGTCACTGGGTCCATGACGTCTTATCTTCAATACCAGTGTTACCTTAGTAACAACTAGTAGCATATGTATTGAACCCGGTTTCTGCCCTAAGGTTGAATTGATGGAGGGCTATTTCTTTTCACCCTTTTTCACATTCAGTTCTTTTTCATTCTTCAACCCCTTCAGTGCTTACCGAGACTTCATAACTAGAACCTTGTTGGGTTTATTCCAGTACTAGCTCTGTCTCAGTCCGCACTCTTCCCATATTCTCATTTTTCTCCTTTTTTCATCATACCTAAGGACTCTACACTATCTAGTGGATTGTCCCTGGGTAGATCCCTCCGGTTCTGGCGGATCGTGGGAACTAATACCTAACCTAACCATCCTTATAACACCATGCATAAAGTAAATTGGTCGGTCTTTTGGTACAGTTCATTCTTCCTTAAAACCAATTGAAAAATCATTTGGAAAAACAATCAAGGTACTTGTGATACGAGATCAAAGCATTTTGTACCTTAATAGTTTTGATCATTTAGAAAATGCTCCCCCTCAACATGTGCATATGATTTAAAATTGTTTGGCACATGGAGGCAAGAGTTCTTTGAAATAATTTCTTTAAAATAATTTCTTGATCACAATTTCCTTAGAAAAATCCATTTGATTTTCTTGGTAAAATTCTCCCCCTCAATATGTGCATAGGATAAGAGAAATCATTTTAACACATAGAGGCAAGAGTTCTTTTGAAGCACATCCACGAACACACAAGCCATTAGGAAACCATTTAAAACTCAATCAAGGTACTTTATAAATTTTTTTTAAAAAATCTTTCGTACCTCGATAGTGTATTTGCTCCCCCTCAATATGTGCTTCGAGATTCGAAAGCGTTTAACACATATGAGAGAGCAGCCTGCACAATTAAATCAAAAACGATCACCTTTTATCAAATTTCATTATTAAATCACAAATTCTCCCCCGATCAAAAATATCAAACCCTTTGAGATTTTGGATCCCAAGTGATTTAATTAGGTTTAGAAAACATGGGAGAAAATGTGGCCTGGTTTAAATACTCATCATGTTTTTGGATAAATCCTCCTCCTCAACATGTGCATTGTGTATGAAATCGTTTGGCACATGGAGGCAGGAGTGCCTTTAAAGGACTAAAACCAATTCCATTCAAACAGATTTGAGATTTAAATCACGATCTCTACCCCGATCAGAAATTTCAAACCATTTGAAATTTGTGATCCCAAAAGATTTAAATAATTTAGAAAATTTTGGGGAAAGACGTGGCAAGATTTAATTTTGAAAAATGATTAATAAGGAGCAGATTTAGACATTAAAGATTGTTAGTGTCAGGTATGATTGTTTTTAAGAGATCTTTTGAGTAAAACAAAACAATTTCATAATCAAACAAGAACAGAAAAAATTTCATTTTGAAAGACCTTGATTCAAAAGAAAAACCATACCATGACATAACATTAAATCTTTAGATCACCACATAATTACGTACAAACGGACTCTTTTGAAGATATATTGTTAGAAAATATTTTAAAATAAATCACTCTCCCCCTCAATCGATGACCGAAGTCGATAATTGAGTGACTTAAATTTTGATAAAATGAAGTCCGGTGATTTTCAAAATATAGTCCAATATATTTTCAAAACAATATTTTTCCATTTTCAAAAACAATAATTTTCAAAGTTTTAGAAAAATGGTATCATCACGATTATCCTGCACAAAGATATGTTAGGTGGTTGAGAAGCTTTTGTTGTTGCTGTAGGGCTTGGAAGAAAAACCGTCTGTTGATGCAGTGAGACTTCTTCTTACGTTGCATTTTGAATGCCAACTGAGGTCAAATTAAGCTCCGTTTCTTCAATCACTTAGAAGAAAACCATCTGCTGATGCAGTGAGACCTCTTACGTTGCATATATGCCAACTCTCCATAGAAGTCCAGTTAAGCTCCGTTTCTTCATATGTCAACCCAAGATATAGTTACCCTTTCCTTTCGGCATCCAATCATCTTAATTGTGGGATCCGGATCGGGAACATTCTTTTATACCAATATACCTGCATACGTTAGTGAACACACATACAGATATATGGTGGTCGACATCACCCAAACAGCAATCGACTAGTAAAAGTCAATCCAACATATCAATTAATTCATATATGGCATGGGAATAATGTGTTTATCAAACTCTAATCATCTAATCCTAATAATCACATCCTAGAAACCTAGTCCTTCAACATAGGCAATTGTATTTAACAGATAAGCACGTAGGATGATTAAGATAAGTCCGTTAGATGATATAAATTTGAAAAATATTCTTCCCCTCAACCAATGACTCTTTTTCTTGAAAAGTTTAAAAGCGCTGAAGTCATTGATTAAGTTTTCAATTTTACAAAAACTCTGAATCTGATTGTTCTTAAAGCAACTCATTTTCCACTATTTTTGAAAACAACAAATATTTTTCTGAAGAATTTTAGACGGAAAAACATTTGTGTAGGAACAGCAGTCCTTCGACATACTTTCCTCATTTTTGTATATAGGATAAGTGCATGAAATATTTGAAAAATTGGTTTAGCGCAACACTTTCCTTTCATGAAGAACGGGTTGCTATCTGAAATAATAGCAAGCCATTGTTTAAGCGCGGGTCACAGTCTGAAATAACTGCAAGCCATCATTTGAAGCCCGGGTTACAGTCTGAAATAACTGTAAGCCATATTTAGAGACATGTTTAGAAAAGAATATTTACACCTCCTGTTCGAACTTCATCTATGGTCCCGTGCCATTATTGAATGACATTTCTAAGACCGTAGATGTTATCGATACCAGAAGACATGTCTAGAGAAAACATATTTTTGGTATTTTTGAAATTTTCTGATTTTTATGGATTTTTGAAGATTTTATATTTTTCTATTTTCTTTTTGAGGTTTTCTATTTTTGTATTTGGTTTTGCTGGTTTTATATTTTTGTATTTTGCTTTTCTAAATAATATATTTACAAAGATAGAGTAGATGATATAGTATAAGAAGATGATGATACGAGTACCGAGATAAGGATATCGAGCAGCACGTCGTAGAAGATAGAATTCGCCATCTCTTAAACTTCCACCACCAAAGCTTCCGAGGCTCCAGAATAGAAGATGGAACATGAGCCTTTGAGAAAGAGAGACTTTGGCAGCTTCCCCCCAAACCGAAAATCCTTTAGCTGAGCAGATTCAAAGCTTTCTTACATGCTTCTCTTAGCCAGGTGCACAAGGAAGCACACCATTATCATAAATCCCGCTGCTCCATTTAAGAATGATGATCGAGGATCTCCATTTGGGGTTATATCATCAAGAAGAACAGCAACGTATCATCCCACACATAAAATAATCTTCTCAAATTTCTTTTCTACTGACGTCTGAAGCAATCCATTCCAAAAGGTGTCAAGAGACCACTTCCCCCACGTAGTCGAATTGATGCAGTCAGTCTCTTAGACTAGAGCTCACGAACCCGAATACATATACCCGAAGACAAAGAAACTTATACCATCGAAGTAGCAGATTAATTCCAATAGCCAAAGAATAACCCCGATGTATACTTTTCTCTCCCTTAAAGAAAGTGTATGAAGCTCAAGAACCCGAAATACCCGAATGCCCAAAGAGAGAACAATCGAAAACATTGAAGAAGCAGGCCGAATCACTGATTATCTCTGCGGATGACAATCTCTGTGGATGTCCACTCCGGAATAAGTGATTATATCTCTGAATCACAGATTAAGCCCTCAAGTGAGACAGTTGAGCATCCCCAATGTACACAATCTCTATCATCACACACTTGTGTACCTCTTTTATCTTCAAAAACTTTCTATTACATCACTTCCCTCACGTAGTTGGAATAATAACACCAAAAGCCTTGATGAGTAAAACCTTGAGATTCTCTGCGGTCATGACAAATGTCTTCCCGGGATATCTTCAATTACTTAGAAGAGTTAAGTTCATCAAGTTTACTCGCCATGAGTCAAACCTTGATTTTATCTGCGGTAATAACATTTGTCTTCCCGGGATATCTTCAATCACTTAGAAGAATTAAGTTCATCAAGTTTACTCGCTTTGTGTTTAGATGTGAGTCTCCTTCCCCGTTTTTGGTTTTGATGATTCAGAATCAGCAACACATAATAAGCCCGTACACTAGAAATCTGTTGAGAAGAACATCATAAGCTCAGATGTGTCTGTGAGAATCAACTTGCTGAAGAATATGAGCAAGTCTAATTGGGAATTGAATCTGACTTATAACTCTACCCAATTAGTGCTCTCCCCTAAACCGACAATCTGATTGATAAATGCCCAGATTAAGAAGAAGTCTTTAGATAGTCAAATGCAGCTCGTCTTTAGTCTTCTATGTAGCAGAGAATGTAGAACCGACTGTAGACTCGACCTTCTTCAAGATTGTCCGAATGGGGAATAGATTGTTAACATCTTCAACTCACACCAAAAAGCATCCCACCAAAAAGCATCACAATTAACTTACATCTTGCAAATCCCCTTAACTAAAATCTCTCCCAATCAAACAAGAACAGAAAGATGTTCATCAAGGAAATCAGCAATCAGGCCGCAACGAACACACAAGATGGTAACACCAAACTACCAATCCCATCAAACAAGAACAGAGAGATTGTTCGGAATCATCATGTTGATGTATACGTGAAGCATTAACCGGAAGCACTTTGTCGATAAACTCATCAATCCGAGTGAAGATGTCAACCAACGGCTCTTAGAAGAAAAACTCCATGTGAAGATGACCCGATAATAAGAAGCTCGGTTCTTACATGAGTTTAGAGCCGTATGACCATTTAAATTCTCAAATATCAATCAATAATGCAAAAAATTCACACTTCTTCTCCCCCTCAAGAATTGCATACGGAGATGCCATTCTTGACTAAATAAGTGAAAATCATCCGAATGTTCTATTCACACTTCTCTCTCGCAAAATAAGCACATGATGTCGCCATCTTCATTATAATCGAGCAAGTGGAATGAGAAAACAATCAGTGGTAGCCCGGTTCACTTTGTGATTGAAGCGCATGGAAAAAGTATGAAGCATGTTGATGAGAATGGTCATAAATAAGAAGATTTCTCTTCTTCAGAAGATAAAGCGCACTGAAGCGTACACTTTTATTTTCTTTAGAGTACGAGGCATGAACTGTTGTGTTCATACGTCATAATCTCTCTCTTTTCAATCTCTTGGCAAAACAAGTAATCAACCCCATTATCATTCAGCAGGCTCTATGTAGTGACAGCTGATGGAGATAACCCAATATGATGAATTTGACCCTGAAGTAAACTAACCCGAACTCGTGACTTAAACTTGCACATATGTAACAAAGAGCGGTGCCGAGACTTCATGCCCATTTGAATCTCTAAGTACTCTATACTCTTCAACCAACCAACCATCGAGTATTAGACGTATATCACCTCTTGAAAATCCACAATTGAATGTGACACTGAGCACTACAACGTAACTCCTTAAAGTGATAGTTATTTTGTAGTGGTATAAGCCCAATTCCCCCAAGTGGTAAAAGAAAAGGTAAAAGACACCCAACAATAACTAGATTTCCAAGTCTTCATTTTTGATAATAAGCTCGAACAAGGATCATGAAGAATCTTCATCCATCCATCCCCGATTCCTTCAGATACTAAGTACACTCGCCCGTGATATTTCACTTCAACCTCAAATAAATAATACTGAATTGACGCCGTTGTCACATCTTTTGGTTCAAAGCTCAAATCTAGCCTCCTTTGACGTTTAAATGAACTTTGATAATGGTTTCATCCCGACCATGGTTAAAAGCACGTAACCCCGTAAAACCTTGTAATAACCAAACTGCCATGAAGACAACCAAACACACACCCAATTCATGAAGTACACCCTTTTATCCCTTCTTCAAAACAGAAAATGTAGCACCAGCATCAGATAAGATCTCGAAATACACTTTCCTTTTCTCCAGGATGGTTCCATCATTACGGGATTTTACAACTCTATGGTTTAAACCGAAAAATAGATTCTTTTGCGGGATTTTACAAAACCAAGAATAAACCGTAAGATAGATCCGGAAATGCTCATTACTTTAACCAGGATGTTTTCATTGTCACGGGATTTTACAAGTCTATGAGTTAAACCGAGAAATAGGTTCTTTCGCGGGATTTTACAAAATCAAGACAAAACCGTAAACAATGTCAGGTTGAATGAGTTATGACAACCTTGGTTTCGGTGAATATCTGTTTTTAGGGGAACATGCAGCGGTTCATCAACGGTTCATTATCAACATCAACATCCATCCAATCAACACCTTGGTACACACAACATTCACGCATTCTGTCGGCTATTGTAGTGACCACATTGAGAAGTAAACCCGATATGCCAAACTTGATCATGAAGTGAAATTCTCCAGATTTGTTACTTAAACTTGTACTGATACTTGTGAAGAAGAAACGGTGTACCCAATGTACAAAACCTCTTGACATATCCTCAACCGGAAAACTTTACTTCAAAGCCAAATAAGAAATATTGTACAAAAACAACCATGTAGTCAACCTATTTCAACCGTCAATTCAAGCCATAACATCATATCCTCCGTGAAAATGTATAAACCAAAGTACTATACCTCATCACAACAAGTCACATCATCAAATCTCCTTATCAAATCTCAATCTTTTAGCCAGATTAAACACCAACATTAGCCGTAAGCACTTGTATCATTAGTTGAAATTTAATGACCAAACATTGTTTCATTAGTCCTTAAAGTCCATCATAATATTCATCGACCTCCTCAATAAATCGGCACATCTTTATTGCATCAAAGCTTCATTGGAGAATAAGTTCGGTTCAACCACAATCCATATACCCGAGCCATTACAAATTCATGGACTTAAGACTATTACACAACTTTAAAAAATGTCACGGCCCAATTCAACATTAGTCCACTGAGACCCTTTCAAATTAAACGAAGTCCAGAACTAAACTCGGATAGCAGTTTTAAGACATACCCACACTAAATGATGGAATACCCGGTCAAATCATAAATGCCATATTCGGTCCATAATCTTTCAACCAAGTAACACATGTTGTCTCCAACTAGACCCATGAATGTATTTACACAAAGCCCAAACAATCACGACCCATGAGATATACCACACTATCCACCTCACATACCCCTTAACCCTAATATTCCTGGTATTTAACTCACTTATCAAACTCAGATAACCCTAATAATCCACATCACAATATGCCGCTCTCTCCTCCATTATCTTCTCACCACTCCAAATATCTTTCACATATCAAAAAACCCAAGTCACAGATAATTGTATGCAACCTCACCTAATTGTACGCAACCTCAAAACAGCATTCAACACTAATTATTCAAAATCTCATCTCAAACCCCAATATTTCACCAAAATACTCCGCACCATCAGTTGAATAATATTCGACATTGATGACATCTATCCTAGACACGGATAGCCTCGCCACAGTGATGGCTAGAGGGTTTGTGTGATGGCCACAGGGATGGTTAGAGAAACATGGTACACGATTTCAAGATTGTTTGATATAAGATTCATCATACGGGTAGGTTTATGTTGTGGTTTTTCGTATTTAATTTTGTCTATGAGCGAATTAAAGAGATAAAAGTAACATAATTGTTATATTTTATTTCTTTGATGATTCGATAATAAATTGAAGCTTCGACTTCGAACATATTGAAAGGTCCATGATGATAAAGGTTCAAAAAAAATCTTTTGCAAGATTATAAATGAACCTGTTTCAGAGATCAACTTTTATTTTAATTGCATGTTTGTCGAGTCATGAGACTGTATGGAGATGGGATAGAAGGTGGGTTAGGATAGGATTGGATTTGTATTTGGTTGTTGATATATTAAACGAAATCTGTGTAACAGTTTCTTTTTCATTCGTTTCTTTTAAATCATTGGACTGATGATGGTAAGTACTTGAACCAGAGGTCGAGTCGTAGTTTTGGTATATGGTCTATGGTTTAAGTCTGTTTGTGGTCGTGGTCTTGGTTCTGTCACTCTTCTTCTTCATTTCTGTCACCAAGTCGCTAGGTCTTGAGTAAGTCGCTACCAATGTTGAGTCAAGTTGCTTCACTTAGTTATTAAACACAACTCGCTACTTGTTAAATAACAAGTAGCTACATGAATCCAAGTCGCTAGGTCAAAGATTTTAGCCAAGTAGCTAGCGAGTTTATTGAGTCAAGTCGCTAAATATGAGTCAAGTCGCTAGCATAGACAAGTCGCTAGCATGGACATGTCGCTAGCATAGGCAAGTTGCTAGCATAGACATGTCGCTAGCATAGACAAGTCGCTAGCAGCAGTTGACTCAATAGTCAACTCGCTTTGAAAATATTGCATCTGGACATCTTTTAAGGACAACTCGCTAGCACTTTACCAAGTCGCTAGCATTGATAACAAGTTGCTACGAAGAACATCAGAACATCAGCAACAAACTAACACCAGCAGCAACAGATTAATAGCCCAGAAAAAATGATAGAAAAAGCACAATGTTTACCCGTTTTGACCACCAGACCCCGAAACGTTTAATAACAATACATCTTTTGACCCATATTGATATACACGAATATGACCACCAAAAAACAGTTGCAAGGGATTGGTAACAACAAAAAATTAGTCTTGTACTGTTTTGGACAACACAAAGCTGGTGTAACCTTAAGGTCACATGACACAATTTATTAACCACAAAGATTGTTAAAAACTGTTTAACAACAACAATATATATCGGACCATAAAGATAGTGCAAAACAGTTTATAACATAATCTAAAAACCCACATAACCATGATACACAACCACACAAATCAACACAACACAAGAAACCTTGGCTCTGGTACCAATTGTTAGGATCCAAATATTATTGTGTTGATGATTCGGGTGGTCTTGGATGATCAAAATACATGTTTGCCATAGTTAGAGAGTTAGTAGAGAGAGAGGGTGTTCTTGCTAGAGGTTTACACAAAAGTATGGAATATTAGATTGAAAGCACCACCCCTTCCATGGATGGAAGGGGTATTTATAGTTACAAGAAATACGACCTCCTATCGGCCTGTGGATCAGGTATACAGTGGGTAAAGACCCGTCCTTCCTCCACGGTGTTGCACTAAGCTATACTACGCTACAAACTAATAAATAAACTACTAAATAACGTGACTAACGATATGTCTACGAGCTAACTTATGCTAGATAATATTAGGGGTGACCGACTCTTCACTATGGAATTTTCTAATTCCTAACAGTACCCAATGGAAATGTCTAACCCGCACACTTGTTTGTTACGGGTCCGTTTGACGTGTAACTGAGTCAACACGGATGAAGAGTGTCAATTCCAATATTACTATTCACAACATTCATGCTTACCAATATAATTAACGGTTCATGATAAAAGGAAAATAATGATATAATGGGTTATCGTGACATAAGCCAGTATGTAAACCGGTAAATGTACTTGTGTTCAAATGTAAAAACGTGGAATATATTCTCACCCCAAAGTAAGTGAAATCAAATAAAAATGTGGGGCTATGAAACTCACCTCAAGCAAAGTAGTTAGTGAATGAACCTAGATAGTGCAAGGTAATATGATCAAGCGAGAATCCTAACTCAACCTAAAAAGATAAGTTGTTTAGGGCCATGCTATAGGTGCTATGTTCGGATGTGTTTTTACTAAGTGCTAACATCTAACATACTTGTGGTGAAGTTACAAAAGTAAATTGAGATGTAACTATTTAAGTGTAACCAAATATGGGACAATGGGCTCCAGCCGATCGGTTGGAGGGTTTGGGTAGACAGTTTGGTCCAGCCGATTGGTTGGAGAAGGTTTGGTCAGTCATATTGGTCTAGCCGATCGGTTGGATCATCCAGCCGATCGGTTATAGGGTTTTTGTTGAAGCAGATTCATCCAGCCGATCTGTTGGATCATCCAACCAATCGATTGGAGAAGGTTTTGATCGAGACAAAATTCATCTAGCCGATCGGTTGGATCATCCAGCCGACCAGTTGGATGGGACTGCCAGTCCTTGGTCGATTTTAATAAATTTCCCCGTTTGATATAATTTCACACCTTTTAACCTTACTTTTAAAACAAAATTTTTGGAGAGCTTTAAAAATCACATTGGTTGGTTTAAACTCAAATTTTGTTATAGCTTCTCTTATCACCATATATATACAAGAGTTAACATAGACTTAGCATTGGATAAAACACATAAAGCATGACATATAAGTGAAGATAATTAAAATGAGATTGGTTGGATGTGTGCTTACAAAGGTGGTGAAAATGGTGTAGTCAAGATTTCTAACTAGACACTAACAAGACCAAAACTTACAATATCCCAATAACTTCAACACTAACCAAGAGTTTTGTAATCCTAGCTCCAAATTTACCCAAAAACTCCCTTTCACAATAGCTAGTAACTCCAAAAAACCAAGAAACTTTAATAGCTACACTAAACCTTCTTGAAAACCACTAGAATAATTTTGGAAATGGATTTGGTGTGGTGATGGTGTTTGGCCGATTGCTAGAGAGACAAGAAAGATATGTTCTTGAGATTTTTGTGTTGTGAGAAGTGAGTAGTATTTAGTTTAATAAAAAAACCAAAGAGGTAAGGTATCAAATGCAATCCAAGATCTACTTTTTAGTGTGACAAAAATGGTAAGTTTATAAAAAAGAGTGTGTTATGTATGTGTAGGTGGCCGGTCAAGGAGAGATAGGGTGAGTTGATTTTGTTGTTAGTGCATTTAACATAGAAATTGTATGTATTTATAGGGTGTGAGTTTATTGCTACTAATTTTTAGGATGGATATTGTAAGACAAAGTTTTTAGTGTAAAGTTTTGTAAAAGTAAGTATATGTTTGGGGTATATATTGTAACTTGATGAGTTAGTATGCATGCATGCATGAATGGGCTGTAAAACATTATTACGTGATCGGTTTACATAAAAATAATAATGCAACTACGTAAGACTTATGAAAGGCTCGTGATATGCTTATTGGGAGTAGACTACACTTAGTCTAATGTTGGTACGTGTTCAATGACGTTTTACATTGTATGCGAGATAACTTCCCGGTTGTGAGTTAAACATACACGTAAGTATTTAAATTGGATAAATTCGAGTTATTAGGTAAATATTAACCTAAAAATATGCAGGTTGTCACAGAAACAAACAAACCAAGCCGAACTGTTCAATCCGAAACCCAAAAAAACCCAAAATTGAAGAAACCGAAACCAGAAAAACCCGCTCATCACAGTTCGGTTTCGGTTTTTATTGTTAGATATCCTTGGTTAACCGAACCGAACCGTGTATAATATACTTTTAAGGTTTTTAACTAAATATGCAAATAGTTTGCACTACTTTTATTGTATAAGGACTTTTTGTTCCTAATGTAAACATTCGCTAAACATCTATACGTGAAAATTGTTTAATGTTGTCGTAACTTATAAATGTCAAACAATTATCTTTTTTTAATATGTTATGTATGTTTATTTGAATGCAATTGTTGTGACAGAATAATTTAATATGACTTTAATCTATTCAATGTTATTTAATTTTAGTAAAATAACATTTTGGCTTCTAGAACATGTTATTGTTCATATGTCAAAATCGATTAAACGTCTAAAATAGTTCACCGTGACCTGAACCGCGGGTAACCGCTCATTTCGGGTACCCGCCTAGTACGATTTGGTTTCAGGTAGTAAAATGAATTACCCGTCCCGCGATGAAAAATATAAATCTTTCAAATCAAGGTGTTAGCTTGTTGAGTATAGGGAGTTGTAGTGGCCTAAACACTAAGAATGAGACTTGGTGGACCATTTTTGCCCATTTGTAAACTAGTACTAGATTTTATTTATAGTTTGACTTTCTATGACTTTCTAAAAAAGTGTAGAAGTGTATATGTGTGTGTGGAGACATGAGATAGCAAGGAAGAGGGAAGAACAAGAATTTTAAAAGTGATTAATTTATTTGTGAATTGTGTTTCATAGCAAGAGATTAACCCAAAACAAATATCCCCATAAGTAAGTATGTTTAATTCTTGAGGTATTTGCATAAATTGAGTTAGGGTTCATGTAAGATGAAATCGGAAGATTTTGCATAAAAAGTTTTAACCTAAATTACGTAAGTAAAGATGATAGGAGATTAAGTCCTTTTAATGTTTATGATTCAATTTAAATATTGGAGGTTTTTCTTATGATAATGTATGATCAAGGACATGTTATGGAGTTTTTGGTATAAGGATAAGTAGTGTATCACCCTTTTGTTATTGCATGGAAGAAATGCTAAATATTATTAGTGATTCTTGTTCAGGAATCAAGTGAATTAGTGATTGGCTTTCAAGTTAGGATAGCCGCGGATTGAGGTAACTAATATGGTCATAACTCGCTTTATAGCTTTATCATAATGGTGTTTATGATAAATGATATAGTATAGTGTATAGGAAGCGTGTTATAGTGAGCTTGGATCCATTGCTAGTGTTATAGTTAGCTAGTCAATCAACTAGCCAAGCTATGTTATAGGTCTAACCTTTGGTTGGACAATTCAATGTTATAGTTGCTTCCTTGTACGTGTTATAGTTTAGTTAGTTGCTTATCTAAATAAGGTTTTATAGGATATATTATGCAATTATTATGTAATATTCTACCTTGATTTGGCTCCTCGTATATTGCTCCTACTTTATTTTATTTCCTTTTATTTAGCCTCTCTTTGTTATATATAGAGGCCCCTTTTTGTATTGCAAAAAAATACAATCAATAAAACCAAAACCCATAACAATTTTGTTATGGCATCAGAGCGGTCTTCGTGAAGATCCTCCGACCAAAACTAAACCCTACCTATGGCCGGCGGTAGTGAAAAACCAGCAGGAAAAACCAAAGAAGGAGGAATCGACCATGATTCTCCATACTATCTCCATCCCTCTGATTACCCAAGACAGATGCACGTAAACGATGTGCTTAACGACGGTAACTATGCAGATTGGTCTCAAGAGATGCTAAATTTTCTTCTCACCAAAAACAAAGTCGGGTTCATCAATGGCTCGATCAAGAAACCGGAAGAAGAATCATCCGAGTTCATGCCCTGGATGAGATGTGATGCTATGATCAAAGGAAATTAGAACCAGCGTAAAATATGCCATGACGGCTCGTGAAATCTGGGTTGACCTGAAGGAACGGTTCGGGAAGGTAAGTGCACCTAGGGCGTATGAATTGAAGCGATCACTCACGTTCACTAAGCAAGACAGAACCTCTGTCTCTGCTTATTATACGAAGCTTCATGGGATCTGGGATGAAATCCAAAGCGTTCTACCTGTCCCAAGGTGTACCTGCAGCGGGTGTGATTGTGATATAGGGAAGAAGCTTCAACAGCTTAGGGATAAGGAGAGGCTTTATGAGTTTTTGCTTGGTCTAGATGCGGAATATGGGACGATTCGAACGCAGATTCTTGCCATGAATCCTGTACCGTCCCTTGGAAACGCCTACCACCTCGTGGCTGAAGATGAGCAGCAGCGTGCCATTGCAGGAACCAAAAGACCCTCCTATGATCGCTTTTCAAGCACAAGTTACAGCTAAACGTGACCAAAGTCGCCCGAAACAGAAAAACGTGAAACGGAGCAGCAGTAAACCAGTTGGAGATTGCACAAACTGTGGAAGGGATGGGCACAACAGGGATGGTTGCTTTAAACTCATAGGTTACCCGGATTGGTGGCCGGGAAAAGGCAAGCAAGACAAGGCCAAGCCGTCGGCAGCTTGTGTTGAAGCAGAAAAGAGCCCTATTGCTGGTTTAAGCGACTTTCAATATCAACAATTCTTGAAATTCTTAGGAAACAAAGAAGGTGCGAATGCAGAAGAAAGTGGACCCAAGGCCAACCTAGCAGGTAACATAGATAAAGAAGGTAGATGGATAGTTGACTCGGGTGCAACCGAGCATATTACTCATAATGATTCTTTACTTAAAAATAAAAGAAAAGGAGGTTACGAGCAACCAGTAACCATACCAAATGGTGAAGCTGTACCAGTCGAAGGAAGAGAAGAATGTGCTCTTCCAAGTGGGGCAATTATTAAAGAAGTCCTTCATGTCCCAAAATTTAAATGCAATTTGCTTTCTGTTAGTAGATTATCTAAGGAACTTCAATGTGCTGTTACATTTTTTCCTGAATTTTGTATCATGTAGGACTTGGATTCGAGGACATTGATTGGAGCGGGCGATTGCAAAGATGGTCTCTACAAGATGGGGATGTTTGAAAGTATTCGGCATGTTGTGATGACTACACAAAGTATGTGGCACAAGAGATTAGGTCACCCATCGAATTCTAGATTATGTCATTTGGATTTTTTCAAAAACACTTCTTTGGATTCTAAGGTTTTTCATGATTCTTGTGTTAAAGCTAAGTTTACGAGATTGCCATTTCCAATTAGTGTCACTAAGAAAAATGCTTGTTTCGAATTAATACATTGTGACATATGGGGCAAATATCGCACGCCTTCCCTTACACGTGCGAACTATTTTTTAACAATAGTTGATGATTTTAGCCGATCCGTGCGGGTTTTCCTTCTCAAGCACAAGGATCAAGCTAGCATTTGCCTCGTTGACTTTCACAAAATGGTTAAAGTCCAGTTTGAGAAAAATATCAAAAGAATAAGATGTGACAATGGCGGGGAATTTGTTTCAAACAAAATGATTGATTTTTATGCGAGGGAAGGGATTGTGCTTGAAACTTCGTGCCCACATACACCCCAACAAAATGATGTAGTGGAACGAAAACACCGGCACCTGCTAGAAATGGCACGCGCCTTGAAATTCGAGGCCAATCTACCCACAATATTTTGGGGAGAATGTGTTTTAACGGCAGCACATGTTATAAACCGTTTGTCGTCCGAAGTGATTGAGAACAAAACGCCCTATGAAATCTTACACAACCCAAAACCCGACTATGATCACATGAAGGTTTTTGGTTGTTTAGCTTATTATCGGAGTGTTGAGACCAAAGGAGACAAGTTTGAAGTAAGGGGGAGACCACGCGTTTTCCTTGGGTATCCACCTGGAACCAAATGATACAAAGTCTACGATCTCCAACATAGAAAAATTGTGACCTCTAGAGATGTCAAATTTTTAGAAAATATTTTCCCTTTTGCTCGAAGCATTATTAAGGAAGAGGAGATCTTTGTTTCACCTCAAAAATGGGATGATGAAGATGATCTAGTCGATAATGGGCTGAACCAAGCATGGCCCAATGATGACATTGATGAACCCCCTTCTTCTCTTAGTACCGAACCGCAAAAAACCCATGATGGCCCGGATTCATCTGGACCAAATGAAGAAACAAATGAGCCTGCCATGTCAGGACCAAACCAAGACGAGCAACCTCATCCCGAAAATACCAGTGAACCCGTTTGTGATGATCAAAATGAGACGGGGTTTGAAACCGTTAGTGAAACACATGGGCCCACAGTTGAACATGCAAGACCTACACGAAGCAAAGCACGACATGCAAGTCTTGATGGTTTCAGAGCTACCCCCATCATTAGACCATACGCAATCATCGCTCCATCAAGACTCCTCCACGGTACATCCCTTAGCACATTTTATTTCCTATGATAATTTTACTAACACTCATAAAGCTTTCTTGACGGCCATTACCACAAATAATGAGCCTCAACACTTCAAGCAAGCTGTGAAGGATGTCAGGTGGATAGAAGCCATGAAGCAAGATATCCAAGCTCTTGAAGAAAATGAGACTTGGTCTTTAGAAGAACTTCCAAAAGGAAAGCGAGCGATTGATTCGAAATGGGTCTACAAAATCAGGTACAAGCCGAATGGAGATGTTGAGCGGTACAAGGCACGCCTTGTAGCTAAAGGCTTCACATAGATGGAAGGGGTTGATTTCCACGAAACCTTCGCTCCTGTTGCAAAGATAGTGACAGTGCGCACCCTCTTGACCGTCGCTGTAAAGCGTGATTGGCATGTTTACCAACTTGATGTGAACAATGCTTTTTTGCATGGCGACTTGAATGAGGATGTTTATATGAAGCTTCCGCAAGGCTTTGGTAAACAAGATGACAATTGGGTTTGCAAACTCAAGAAGTCCTTGTACGGCCTCAAACAAGCTTCAAGAAATTGGTACCAAAAGTTCACGCATTCCATATTAGATGTTGGTTTTAAGCAAAGCCACGCTGATCATTCTCTCTTCATTTTCAAAGAAAAAGACGCCTTCGTTGCTGCACTTATTTATGTTGATGACGTTGTTCTTGTTGGAAATGACCCGCACAAAATACAAGCTACCAAGGAATTCCTGGATAAGCGATTTAGCATCAAAGATCTTGGCCCCTTGAAATATTTTCTAGGCATTGAGGTCGCTAAAACAAAGGAAGGTATGGTGTTAAGTCAACGCAAATACACCTTGGACATTCTTGAAGATGTTGGCATGACGGGCTGTAGACCGAGTCCTTTCCCTATGGAATAGAATTTAACGCTTGACAAGTGTGACAAAGCAGCTTGTGTCGATGGTAATCAATACCGTTGATTGATCGGCAGGCTTCTTTATTTACAAGCTACGCGACCTGACATAGCTTATGCGGTCAACATCTTGAGTCAATTCGTCGGTGATCCTAGACAACCTCATATGGAAGCTGCCAATCGTGTCTTGTGTTATTTGAAAGGGACTCCGGGACAAGGCATACTCATTCCTAGAGAAGGCGGAAATAATCTTTTGGCTTATTGTGATTCTGATTGGTTAGGGTGTCCAATGACTCGACGCTCCAGAACTGGTTATGTACTTCTACTTGGAGGAGCTCCCGTTTCCTAGAAGACAAAAAAGCAGTCCGTAGTTTCCAAATCCTCGGCAGAAGCCGAATATCGGGCCATGTCTAATGCGGTTAGTGAAATCTTGTGGATGAGGTGGCTTTTGGGTGAACTTAACATGGCCCCTGTCGGACCAACTGAATTATTTTGTGACAATCAAGCTGCCCGTCACATAGCAAACAACCCAGTCTTTCAGGAACGCACCAAACATGTTGAAATGGATTGCTACTTTGTGCGGGAAAGAGTTGACTCCATGGAAATTTGTCCCATGCCCATAGCTACCAAAGATCAAATCGCTGACGTTCTTACGAAGGCCTTAGGAGCCAATTCTCTTCGTTTTCTACTATGCAAGTTGGGTGTTCAGAATCTTCACGCTCCAACTTGAGGGGGAGTATAGGATATATTATGCAATTATTATGTAATATTCTACCTTGATTTGGCTCCTCGTATATTGCTCCTACTTTATTTTCTTTCCTTTTATTTAGCCTCTCTTTGTTATATATAGAGGCCCCTTTTTGTATTGCAATTGTAAGAAAATACAATCAATAAAACCAAAACCCATAACGATTTTGTTAGGTTTATGATAATCCATGTTAATAGGTTATGTGTTATAGTTGTTATGACATTTACTTAATTACTAAGCGTAATGGTTATATTGTTAGTTGAACATGTTTTGTAAGTTCAAGTGGTGTGGACAAAGTTAAGGAGAAAGCTTAAAGAAGGAAGCATTTTGGAATAGAATGTTACTTGCCCTATTTGTATGTTACTTGCCCTCTTCAAAATATTACTAGCATTTTACATGCACAAAGTGCAACCCAAGTCACAAACTATTCTGCAGGGTATGTTAGCATCTTGACTGAAGTGGCTAAATCAATGACAACGTTATGCACATTTGCAATATTAATGTTGGACTTTTGTTTGTATCTCAAGCACACAATAGAATTCAGTTGACTGGATCATCTCAATATTTGGTCATAAAATGCGCAAATATACAAAATATAATACTCCCTCTGTCCCATATTGACTGTCCACTTTGAATTTTCTAGGTCATTCATCTCTAACTTTGACCTTAAATATTTTTAATTGTGTTATATGATACTTGATGCAAAATATATAAATAGATTGAGTTTTAAATGTATTTTTTATTGGTATAATTTTTATTAAATATTATATAACACAAATAAAAATATTTAAGGTCAAAGTTAAGAAAGAAAGATTTAAAAAATCAAAACAGGACAATTAATATGGGACGGAGGTAGTACCAAATAAGTAATTCGTGAACTAAATTTTTGAAAGACGAAGATTCACATGAGATAGATTATAATCAAGAATTATTTATAGTGCTAGTAGAGCTTAATAGTATAGTACAAATGTAACCACATGGAGTATTATACTATATATGCTACAAGTGCGATTCCCATTAGGTTAACTTTTTATAGATAGTAACATGAAGCTGGTTCACTACCACTGGATAGGCAATAACCTCGTGAACTCAGACATTATATCTTTAACTTGTGAGTTATTGGGCGTGGTATACATTTAGCTATTAAAGGTTGAGCCTTTGGCATGGTCATCCCATAACCTTCGGTCATATCAATCATCTCTTCACTAACCCGTTCCCAATCAAAGCACTGTATAAGGAACGCTACAGCCAACCCAATCACGCGTATCGCTAATCCTTCCCCCGGACAACTCCTCCTTCCGGACCCAAATGGCATTAACTTATACCCATCTCTTGTTCCTTCAAGCCCTTCGAACCTTTCTGGGTAGAACCTTTCAGGCTCACTCCACACGTTGGGGTCACGCTGTATGCCCCATTGATTCACCAATAGCATGGTCCCACCTGGGACATGATAGCCTCCGACAACACAATCATCTGATGACGCGTGTGGTACTAGTAGTGGGACAGGATGGTACATTCTCAAAGTCTCGTTTATTATGCAACGAATGTATGGTAAGTTGGCCACGTCTGATTCATCAACAAAGCGGTCTTTGCCCACATGACTGTCGATTTCTTTTTGTGCCTTCTTTAAAACATGTGGATGGTTGAGCAAGAGTGAAAAAGCCCATACCATAGTTGAGCTAGAAGTATCAACACCAGCTGTTAAGAGATTCTAATTTACAACATGCAAGAGTTAATTAGTGATTTAGTACAAAAACATTTAATCAAACAAATCTTTATATAGCTATTGAAACATTAGAGTCAAAGTATATCTTACTAGTACAAAACTTTTGATCATCTCATCGTTGTAGTAATCTGGCTCCGTCTCTTGTAAGTGCAACAACACATGAATCACGTTTTGCTTCTTATTTTCAACTTTTCTAAGTTCATCGATTAACTTTTGAAAGAAGTCATTTCTTGTTTTCTGCAACGAAAGTAACTTCTTCTCTAGCCCTTTAACTCCAAACCATCGTAAAAAAGGTAGCGAATCACCTAAATTTGAAGCTTTACTGACTTCAAACGTGTCCCTCGCTATTTGCTGAAACACTTTCCCTTCCGCCTCCAAATCACTATCGCCATTAAAATACCTCTTGCCCGAGACAATCCTCATTATCACATTAACTATCAAATCATTAAATACTGAATGCAAGTTCACTGGCTTAGAACACTCAGATGCCAGTTTTTTTATCAGTAGTCTTACTTCATCAGTACGTATACTATAATACTGTTGCATACGCTGAGGAGAAAAGATCTCAATGGCAGATATACGACGCAGGTTGCGCCAATGGTCGCCATATGGTGCCAAACCAAGGCTAGTGAAGTTGTAACCAAGAATTTTGCCAGCAAGTAATCGAGGGCGGTTAGCAAAGATGATGTCATTCTTAGTGAAGCATTCTTCGGCTAGGGAAGGAGAAGAGAGCACTAGGACGTTGCGTGACCCAAAGCGCAATAGTAGTATTGGACCATGTTTGGCTGTGAGTTTATCAAGGGTCCTATGGAGGGGCTGCTTCAAGAGGTAAAGATGGCCGATTATCGGGATGGTTGGGAAGACAGTTGGAGGAAGCTTGGAGAATTTGTGGCGGTATATGGTGGCGATTAGATACGAGACTAAGAGGAGAGAGATCAGTGTGATGAAGATATGATCCATAGCTAGATAATGAACAATGGTAGATCAAGGGATGGTAAGTTCTACTAATGTTTTGGAGAAACTTGAACTATATATGTGCATTCAATATAATTAGTCTTTAGTTAAAAAAAATCTGTAAAAGTTAGAGGTATTTTTCTGACTTTCCTAACAAATAGCTGTGCGGGTTTGTTTGTTAAATGTAGCCAGTAGCATCAGCAGTAGTCACAGCTTATTGCTCATTGCTCACCTGCTTTTTAGAAAAGCATTGTAAAAATGTGTATTTTTAAAAAATAATAAAGCCTACCAATCATTTATCAAACGACTACTAAAATCAAAAATACTCATTGCTCATCATTCACCGTTCTAAAATGCTGCACGCCGCTCCGTGCCAAATATACTCAGAGTAATTAATTTGTTTTGCTATTAGTAGGGTTGTTTTGATTGTTTCTGAAAATACGATGCTTTCGAATTTTATTAATTTTTGCGCATGCAATAATAAATAACCTGAAGCCTATACGATCCTGATACTATAGCTATGTTTGGCAAAAGTAGCTGTGAGCACTAGCAGTGAGTTGTGAGCAGTAGATGTGAGCTGTAGCCACAGCTCACTGCTCACCGCTCACAGCTTCTTAAAGAAGCATTGGAAAAATGAGCTTTCCTAAAAAATAGTAAAGCTCACCGCTCATTTGCCAAACGAACACTAAAAATAAAAAAGCTCGCTCCTCACCGCTCATCGGCCCAAAAAGCTCTAAAAAGCTCTGCGCCAAACATAGCCTATCACTCTCAATTACTTTTCTCAATGGTAGTAAATGATTTTGTATCATGTGCATTAACATGGAAATCAGTTGAAGAGGGTTGAATATTAAAGATACAATCCACATAGTGAAAAGTTACAATTGTATTTTTTTAGTATTAATTTATACCTACTTATTCTTTATTTATACACATAAATGTCATGCATGGTGTCTTTACATATTGTTTCCACCTACTTGTCTATTGAAATACGCAAATAAAAATGTATTGTCACTTCCTTATTTTTTAACAATCATCTCACATAAGTGACATAACAACATAGTATTACATATTTGTCTGATAACTACTTTAACTCTCAATCAAAGGATTAAAGCGATTTGAACCTTTAATAAGTACCTATTATCACACCTTGCTATTATATTTAATCATAAGATAAAGTGTCATCGCATTTTTTATTAGAGAAAGAGATTAGTATTCGTTTAAATATTCAAATGGATCTTTTCATATCTAATTATCTATCTCTATTCTATAGTAAAAAACAGAACAAAAGGAAAAAATAAAACTAAAAAATAATAAAAATAAAAAAAGGCTAGGAAATCTATAAAACCATAGCCTTAAAATAAACGGAGAGGTTTTTTTTTCAGGTTACACAGAAAGGGTGAGCATATCTTTTACATAGATGTATGCGGTTTCACCGAGTTAGTTTCGATACCGTTTTCAGCTCTTCCATAACCACACCTAAATGTACACACCTAACGAGATTCAAACTATTGCCTTTTGTGAGCAAACTAAGACCTTACCACTATGTCATTTGGTGATGGTTCATAGCGTTAAAATAAGATACGTCAAACTCTAGTGATCAAATTAAAACTTTTTGTATAATAAACCGAATATATGTATACTAGCTGTTAGACTTCGGGGTTTTAACATTATTAATTTAGAAATATTTATAATTTGAATATATACTTGCATACTATATACTTTTGGTTTATTACTTTCGTATTGCAACTGAGCATATAAAAGTTAATTTAATTCTTTAATAATATTATAAAGATGGTTTCATTTTATAATTAAAATTAAAAAACATGTGTCTCGTGTATTTATGCATATATTTTAATAACTCGTAACTTAGCTAGATATATTTTGTGTACTGTATTTATACGAAGCTTTTAATATTATGATTAGTTTAATAAGAATAAGAAAAAAGAATAATATTAATAATAACTATTATTATTATAATAAAAGTATAACAACAACAATAAAAATAAATGTTGTTTTAAAAACAAATATAGAGTCTATAGGTATTATTTAAATTTACATATTATGAGAATTAAAAAGTGTATGCTTAATCTTATTATGAAAAATAATGATTTTACATTTAAAACCATACAACTAAATTTAAGATTAACCACTAAACTTTCAAATATAACACTCTCTATTATCAACTTTTTTTTAAATTCTAGACACATGGGGTTTTATAGTGTTTTTTCCTTGAAAAATTTTAACAAGTATTAGCCAAAATTCAATTCAATTTTGACTACAATTGACTAATAGAGTGGCTTAAATTTGCCACGTAGGCAAATAAAAACAAAATCACCAAAATCGACTTCTATCAAATCAAAAAGTTGACATCCCTTGCAAAGTGAAAAAAAAAAATGAAAATGCTAGAAAGCCTATTATTGATTGTCATGTGTCCTTCATCTAATCCCTCCATTTTTTCTTATTAAATTTGTTTAGGGGCCATATTGGTCTTTTTAACATGTTTTTTATTTCACCTCAAAACTTCAAACGTAAATAACTTTCAAACGACAAACTTTTATAAAAAACCGATTTCACCATAATTTTTTAAATTTGATTCTCTTTAATTTGGTATGCATTTTGATATATAAATCGTAACTTTTTTTTTCAACTTTTTAAGTGGGTGTTGATTTTCTTGAAATTTTTGGTATTTTCGGCTCTAATTTTGATTAGTTTAAAAGCCGAATTTTACAAAACTTAAAACATGAAAATTGTAGGCTTTTGACAATTCTTTACTCAGAAATTTGAATCACTCAAATCCGATATGATATGAGTGAGATATTGCACGTTGTTGATCCCAGTTGAGCAAACGATCTAATATAGAAACTGACTTAGAATAACAACTTATTAAGTATTATGCGGAATTTAACACTTAACCTTAAGAAGAAGAACAGTTAACATTCAACACATCAATATTATTTATTAATACGAATACTCTTACAGTATTAGGGTTTTTCAACCTTGAAGTGTATCGACCTTAAAACTTACGTATATCTAATCTAACCTAGGACCTCCTTTTATAAGCCAAGGAGTCCTATACATTATACAATACGTAACCTACAAGATAAATATCTTTTCCATATTTATCTAATACAATAAACTAACCGACTATAAAACACTAGCAGTGGTTACAATATATCATCCGTGGTTACACATTACTACTAGCCGCGGTTATCTTCATCCGTGGTTACATTCTTCTGTCCGTGGTTATATCAAACCTGTCCGTGGTTCCAGTACTTAAAGTAATTCATGATTCAAGGAACCAAAAACCCAACAATCCTCCCCTAAACTTGATACATTCCAACAGAATTTTCAAGTTTCCTTTAAGCTCAAAACATCTGAAATGGAGGATGTAGCCAAACACGTATGAGATTTAAGAATTTTCTCATATTTCTTCAACAAATCATAGGCTTGACCATCATAGGGTAACAGCATCTTGATAATACCAGGTTTCAACATCTGAACAATAATTTCTGGATACTTATTCAACTGAGGATAATCGCCTTCTACTAACATGTGAATAACTTTTCCAGAAACAGTTAAAACATGAACTCCACAAGTTTGATATAAAAACCATCTTGTTACAGTACCATTGTAGAGTCCTTTCCATTCAGTTTCATCATGAGTTGGTTCAAATAAAATCTTCAAATTATAATAGACCAGTCTCTCATGACAATCAGTTGGATGTACTTCACCAAAATTATTCTTGTAAAGTCTCCAAAGATCCATCAAATCATCCCTTTCAAAATACTGAAGCATTTGTGAAAATTTATTATACTCATAAACTTCATTGTTGAGTCTTTGAATTTTCCAAACTCCTTCACTTCCATCATTAAGCTTAAACTCATAAGAAACAATTTGATTAACATCTGCAGCTTCTTTCAATCTTTTAGAATCAGATGTTTCTTGAATCTCAGATTTTCTCTTTCTTTTACTTTGCATCCACTCATCATGCTTCTTAATCCACTCTTCTTCCTTCTCAGAATTCATTGGACAGTAATCATCATGATTAATCTTCATACATTTTTCATAAATTTCAAGAATTCTTTCAAATGAACATTTACTAAGATTTTCATAAATGTGAATGCCTGAATTCTTAATAATTTTCATTAATACATTCCTCATCTGAGCCATTGAAAGAGGTTTCTTTCTTATAACTTGCTTCCTTTCTTTACCAACCTTTCTTGCCCATTCACCTAAAAGCCTAGCTTTTTCCTTATCATCCAACAAATTCCATTCTTGTGCAGTATATTCATCATTTATTTGTTGAGAAGCTTGAAGAAAGTTTTGAGATTCATACCATATAGCTAACATTCTCTGACTAGCTTCCTCTTCTTTCTGCTTTCTTTTCTCTAAAGCTTCTTGTTCTTCAGCAACCATATTCTTTACGAACTCTGCATCATAAGCTTCTTGTTCTGCTCTAGATTTAAACTTCAACTCTGGTACTGCAACCCCTTTACCTTTTCCAACATCAGATTGAATCACCTTCTTCTTCAGTGGTTCACCAATAACTAAAGTTTTTCCTCTGGGTTTGGGTTTAGTTGCATTAGTTTGAACAGATATCACAGGTGTAGAAATAGATGAAGTTTTACTTAGATTTATCAAGGTACTAACAGCTTCTTTCTCAACTTCTTTAGACTTAGGTGGTAATACAGAGAGAGTTGTGACAATAGTGGAAGTGGTTATAATAGCAGTGGGTATGATTGTAGTAGGTATAGTTGTAGTGGTTATAGTTTCCATGTCTGTTACAGCAGTGGTTAGAAGTGTACTAACCGTGGTTTCAAACATACCATCAGTGTTTGTGTTCAGTACTACATCTTCTACAACTTTCTTCACAATTTCAAGAACTGCCTCATTCCCATCTTTATCAGATACCAAAAATGTTTGATCTCCACTATCAACATCTTCTTCCATAGATACATTAACATCCTCCCCTGAATTCTTGCCTTCACTCCTCCCCTGTTTGGATACATCCTCCATATTCAGAGCTGAAGAGGAGTTCACCTTCTTTTTCCGTATCGTCCGTAAAGCAGCAAGCCCAGGCCTTTTGATCTTCTCCAAAACCAAAACCCTGTGCTTCAAGCGCCGAATATCCTTTTCATGAAACCCAGCCAATTCCTTGAGATTAGAGATCGTCTCCTCCATCTTGGTACATTTAACCGTCAATTCATTTAAGCGTTCAAGAATATCCTCCCCACTTCGACCTGTGTGAACTGGTCCGAGAGGTAGTTCATTGGAAAAGTCAGTATGTACAAACTCAGAATCCGTCAATTCATGTTCAGGTTCCAACCTATCCTCATCACTTCGAGCTGTGTTAACTGCTCCGAGAGGTGAATCTTTGGATATAGAAAACATAGCATCAGACCGAGCCTGAACATCTATGCACCCTGTATTAGCCAAGTGGCTAGGGATTCCTCCACCTGTGTTAAGTTCCAAGGAACTCTCCACATTAGGAGTTGCCAATGGTTGGGTCTTATTTATTTTTCCACTATCTTGATCAGCATCTAAGCATGTATCAGTAGTGGAAGCCCTTCCAATCATGTCACCTTCACCACCTGTGACAGCCTCATGAGCAACACCACTAGCACTAGCCTGAGGAAGCTTAGTTCCCTTCTTTCTCCTAGTCCATACAATAGGTGTACTATCAGTGATTTGAGGTGTACTATCAGTGGTTTGAGATGTACTTTCTGTGACAATCAGTTGAGTTTCAAAACCTTCATCAAAATCAGGTTCAGTAGGCAAAGTAAGCATGTGAGGAAATAAAGGAACATCTCTAATTTGTACATTCTGTGGCTGATTCCTCATATGTGCAAAAACCTTAGGAAGCATATGATGTACTTCATACTCTCTAGAATGTTCAATAGGATCAACAATTTGATGTGCTACAATCAGTTGAACAAACCGAGGATACAAATAGTATTTACCCTTCTTCCTAATGTTTTGTACTAACCCCTCATAAATCATCCTAGACCAATTAAACTTCCTTCCCTCAGATAAACAAATAATAGCAATAGCAATTTTTGAAGGAAAGTCATTAAAACCTGTAGTCTTGTTACTCATACACATCAACAAGGTGTGAATCAAAAACTTCCATTGTTGTGAAAACAAACTCTTAAAGAATTGTACCTTTTCACCTCTATGTGTATATCCTAATCTCTCTAAACCAGCAACAATCTCAACATCTGAAAGATTTTCAACCCCATCAGCATCATCAAACTGCAAAACTTCTCGAATGATATCCTCATAGCGAAATAAGATGCTCATCCACTGCAGAACGAAACATCTCCACACCATCAACCGTTGCAAGTGTAGCATTCTTCCAAAATTGATGTATGTAGGCTTTAAGAATGGTAGGTGTAACAGTTAAAGCATAATGAATGGGACTATGAACTAAGAAATCAATCATTTGATGAAACCCTTCAGAACGAGCATTCTTGGTGAGAATGGCAACTAAGTTATGTGAAGTGGAATACTTTTCAGCCATTTTGATTAAGGAAAATAATGATGTGAGTTGGTGAATTATGCAAAGAAAGTGATTAGGGTTAAGGTTGAGCGCCAATTGGAAGTGGTTTGAGAATCAAATAAATGATCCGTCCGTGATTTGGGGAGAGTGATATAGATTCGCCAATGTTACCAAACAGCCCCTGTACTATCCAAAACTAGACTCCATGCTATCCGTGGTTCCAGAACTACTATCCGTGGTTATAACATACCATCAGCAGATACATGGGATCACTTCTTCCAAATGACCAAGAGATATAGCAAGTAAATCAGCTCCTTATGCACCCAAAACCTTCATACCGGTAAGACAAAAACACAAAACCAACACAGAGTATAAGGTTATTGTTGTCAGTGGTTAGGAAGAGCTAAAAGTGGTTCCAAAAGACCTATCCGTGGTTTGAACAGGTAAGTCAATATGGTCAACTTCTAGAACTAATATTAGTCCAACTCCCAAGAATCTCATTAACTCCTCAACCACATTAAACCTGCCCCTTATTTACTTCCATAACCCTAAACCCCACTTATAAAAAGAACCCAAATCTTACATAACGCACACACCAATCAATATCAAAACCCTAATTACTTCAAAGTATCCAATCAACTGCAATCACAATGTGGAACCCTAGTTGGAATAAACAAGAAGTAGTCAATCTAACATCCTCCTCATCCTCATCATCATCTTCATCATCAAGTGAAGATGGTAACCCATGGCAGTTCTACCTCCCTCCACAAGAACCAAGACCATTAAAATCTCCATTTCTTCCATCATATGAAGATGACAGTGTGGTGAATCCAAGTAATGCATCTGAGGACTCGGATGATTCCTCAAAGAAGAGATCTTCATACTCCCAACCTTCAGCATCTCAACCCCAAACAAGACCACGAGCAAGAAACCCACCACTTCCAAAAGACAGAGAGGTGGTTCTTGGTCTTCAAGTACCAAGTTATGGTGCTTCTTCACACATCGTAAAGGGGAAGGGGAAAAGGAAAATGGAATGATGCTTTTTGGTGATATGACTATGTCCTTCGTGCTTCATCTAATGTGGTCATCGTCATCATCAACGTTTTCATCAATCCATCCTTTCCATTTTGATCCTTAGCATCCTCGTCATAGTAGTCATGCATCTCCAGCCATTGAGATAGAAGGAAGGAGTGGTTATGCAAGACTTCACAAACGCATATCCAGCATCTAGTGTGAAAGATGTGAGCGATCATGCATATCCAACAGCCTGTTAGATGTTGGAATAGATGATATGAACTAGATTAGGATTAGTAGATCATGTATAGCTCTTTTCTTGTACTCTGGAAGCTGTAAGCTGTAAACTGTTTCACGAATGAATGAATGAACAATTTGCATCAGTACTTCTTTTACTTCTATAATGATCATTCTTGTATCTGCAAAATGGTTAGTGAAAAACAGGAAAACTAGCAGTGGTTTAAACCAAACTATAAGTGGTTAGAAACAAACTATCAGTGGTTAGAAACAAAAATAGCAAAACTAAGATTACATAATAACAGTTCAGTACATATACAAACTGGTACAAAACAATTTGAGAATTTAGAGATTAATCATTCCAATACTAACAACAAGATACTGAAACCTCCCCACATCAAAAGCTTTGGTGAGAAGATCAGCAACATTGAAATCAGTATGGATTTTTACCATTTGAATCAACCTTTTCTCATTACAATCTCTAATAAAATGATGTCTTATCTCAATATGTTTAGTTCTAGAATGTAAAACAGGATTTTTAATGATGCATATTGTATTGTTATTATCAATGTAAATCTTAGTATGCATAAAATTGTACCCAAAGTCCAACAATTGATTCTGAATCCAAAGAACTTGACCACAGCAACTAGCAGCAGCCACATATTCAGCTTCAGTTGTAGAATTTGCCACAATAGTTTGCTTTTTACACTGCCATGAGATAAGTGTGCTTCCCAAAAACGACATCCTCCAGGTTGTAGACTTCCTAACCAAACTAGCACCAGCATAGTCACTATCTGTGTAGGCCACCAAGTCAAAAGGAGAATCCTTTGAGTACCAAAGGCCCAATTTAGGATGACCCTTAAGATACCTAAAATTCTCTTAACAGCAATCATGTGTGATGAATTAGGTGTGACTTGAAATCTTGCACACACACATACTGAGAACATTATATCCGGCCTAGATGCAGTGAGATACATCAAAGATCCAATCATAGACTGTACAACTTCGATCAACTCTGGTACTTCCATCATCAGGTAGCAAGGGTTTCTATGTCTCCATTGGTGTACTAGCACTTTTCACATCCTGAAACCCAAACTTCTTCAAAACATCTGCTACATACTTGTCTTGACTAATGAAGATACCATCAGTCCTTTGTTGAACCTGTAGCCCCAAAAAGAAAGTGAGTTCTCCCATAGAACTCATCTGAAACTTATCATGCATAAGCTTCTCAAAATCTTTGCATAGCTCGTTATTGGTTGAGCCAAAGATGATGTCATCTACATAAACCTGAACCAGTAAAATATCAGCTTTGTGCTTCCTTATGAACAAAGTTTTATCAATCAGTCCTCTTTTAAACCCATTGTCCATCAAATAAGTGGACAGGCACTCATACCATGCCCTAGGAGCTTGATGCAAACCATACATAGCCTTCCTCACCCTGTAGACCTTGTCAGGATGATCAGGATCTTCAAAACCAGGAGGTTGACAAACATAAACCTCCTCATCTATTGTGCCATACAAAAATGCACTTTTAACATCCATCTGATACACAACAAAGTTTTTGAATGAAGCATAAGCTAAAACAATCTAATAGCCTCAATTCTTGCAACTGGAGCAAACACTTCATCATAATCCAAGCCTTCAGTTTGTGTGTATCCTTGAGCAACCAACCTTGACTTGTTCCTTACAACAATACCTCTTTCATCCCTTTTGTTTCGGAACACCCATTTTGTCCCAATTGCCCTCTTACCATTAGGAAGTTCTACCAATGTCCAAACCTCTTGAAGTTTGAACTAAAGAAGCTCCTCTTGCATTGATTCTACCCATCCTTCTTCAGATAATGCTTCTTCAACTCTCTTTGGTTCCTTTTGAGACAGAAAACAAGCAAACAGGCAATTTTGCAGATCTTTATGACTGTTTCTTTTGTGAAGTGATCTTGAAAAGAACCCATGTTAGGAAAGGGTTCGTGTTCTTAACCTTGTTTCTTGTTTGAACTGGAGTATTCAAATTTCCAAGTATTTGTTCCTTGGGATGAATCTTGTGTATCCTTGTGGAGGTAACAGGACTTTCATGAATGACATGTTCCAAATTAGTTAAATCAGCATTGAAGAAATCATCCATGTCTTCATCATCAGTAGGAGTATCAATTTCAATCAAAGCAGGCATATCAGGATCATGTGGATACTCCTCTTCACCATGTAATGGCTTTGCATGTGGTCCAAAGAAAGTACTACTATCAGTACTTACAGTCGGGATTTCACTTGTAATGACAGTGGTAGAAGTTGTTGGCTTAGCAGTGGTTGTATTAACTCTATCCGTGCTTATGTTTGGCTTATCCGTGCTTGCAGACTGCTTTTTCTTCTTTTCAATTTCTTCTACCAATACTGAATTATCTTTCAATAACTCATCCTTATCTTGATGATGAGCACTATTGCCTCCAGTATTCAAAACATCATCATCAGTGGGACCTTGCTTATCAATGATGGGTGAGACAGAACTAGCTTTCCACTTTTCAAACAAATAGAACTCTTGGGGAGAATCAGCTTCCTTAGAAATTGCTTCTTCACTAGAATTCTGTTGAGTACCTGCATCAATATTAGTGGAAGTTCCTGCAATTATAGGCTCATAATTCATAGATTTGGTTAGCATATCAATGTTAAACAGCCAGTCTGGTCCTTTGGTCTCAACACTAGGAGTCTTTTCACTGAATTGAACATGTAGATTCTCTTCAACAATTCTAGTCCTCCTATTGTATACTCTAAAGGCTTTACTATTTGATGAATAGCCTAAAAGTATCCATCATCAGCTTTTTCTTGAAACTTGCCTAGGTAGTCTATGGTATTCAAGATAGTAACAGGACACCCAAAAGGTTTTAGGAATGCAATCATTGGCTTCCTATCATGTAACACTCATAGGGGTCTTGTTATGAGGCTTCACTACCTTACTTCTATTCTGCACATAACATGCGGTGCCTACAGCTTCAACCCAAAAGGTAGTTGGTAACTTAGACTCTGACAACATAGTCCTAGCAGCCTCAATTAGTGTTCTATTTTTCCTTTCAGCCACACCATTTTGTTGTGGTGTTCTAGCAACACTAAACTGTCTTTCTATACCTTTCTCTACACAAAACTGATTCATCACTGCATTCTTAAACTCAGTTCCATTATCACATCTGATTATCTTGACTTTATGATTCACTAGATTTTCTATCTTAATAATGAAACTCTTGAGAACTTCACTAGTTTCACTCTTAGCAGCCAAAAAGTAAACCCAAGAAAATCTACTATAATCATCAGTGATAACTAGGCAATACTGCTTATGGTTCAAACTCTTGACAAAAGTAGGTCCAAATAAGTCCATATGAAGCATAAACAGTGGTTGTGAAATGGTGTTGACAGTTTTGGACTTACAAGAAGCTCTATGTTGTTTTCCTTTTTGACAAGCCACACACAGTTCCTTACACTCAAAAACCTTAGAAGGTAACCCTCTCACTAAGTTCCCTTTAACCAGTTTATTGATTGTTTTGTAATTGAGGTGTCCTAATCTTCTATGCCATAACTTAGACTCATCCACAGATGCTTTAGCAAATAAACAAGTTAAGGACCTATTAGGAATTACATCTTTAAGATCAAAACAATATATATTTTCCTTCCTAGGTACCCTAAGTTGTATAAACTTCTCATCGGCATCTTAAACTCAGGAGACAACACCACACACTCAGTTTCACCAAAAAGTACCCAGTTTTTCTTATCACACATTTGAGAAACACTGAATAAATTGTACTTAAGTCCCTGTACCAAGCAGACTTTTTCAAAGTCCAAATTTCTGTTCGATTGTGCCTCTTCCACGTATCTTTCCTCCCTTTGGATCATTGCCAAAAGCCACATATCCTCCATCAAAAGCTTCAAAATCTTCCGGTTGCCCCCATCCCAAGTCATGTGCCCAGAGCAACCACTATCAAAAACTCCTTTGTTTTTTAGCTCATCTTGTAGATTGCCCTGCACATGAAATTAAACAAGTTAGTTCCTTTTGTGGACCCAAGCCAATACTGACTTGGGTCTGCCCTGTGCATCAATATAATCAAATTTGGTTAGGTCCATTGATGCACAGTTGACATGATGTAAAACCTTGGTCTTAGGTTCCCATTGCCAACTAGCTGAGGCCTTAACAGCATAAAAATTATTTCCAACCACTGTATCAGTTATCACCTTTGGAATTTTTAAAATTTCTTTGTTATCTGTGGTGATTTTTGGCTTATCAGTGGTTTGATTTTGCTTAGCCGTGTTTACACTTTGCTTAGCAGTGGTTGGAACCCATTTGGGAGAAGCAGTGACAATTGATTTTGTATTCCCATTCCTCATTAACACTGCTTTAGGAATCATGTTTCTGTTAGGATGAGGGTTTGTTTTCTTTGAAAAGTTTTGGTGATTTACCCTCCTCCAATGATTCCAAACTTGTGGTCTGTTTTTATTACAATTTCTCTGTAAGTGCTCAAAACTACCACATACAAAACAAGCCTTTTTAACACATTGAAATGCATCACCTAATCTGTTAGAAATTAAACCATTTAAGCTTCTTTGATTACCCCTAGGTTTATATTGTTTCATCTGGTCCCTAAGTAGCTCCAAATCTAGGTACAAGATTAGCTTGTCTAGTATCAACTTTCTTAATAGGTTCTAACTTTTCAGGCTGTGTTGATACTTTACTATCTTCCTCAGAATCTGATTCCCAATCTTCAATGATGGGAGCATCGATGACGTATCGAACTTATCTTAGGTGTTTCAGTCTTACTTATTCCTTCAATAGGTTTGTTAAAACTGAATTCACTACTAAATGACAGTTCTTTAGCAGGTGGTGCATGTTGCATAAGAGTAGGTGGTGGCATATTGTTGTATCCTATCCCAGAACCCTTTTTCATTAGATGACTCTCTATAGATTTATGAACCGATCGAAGCAAATTGTGTTTCAGCTACCCTAACAACATGTTTTTCTTTTTCATCTAGGGCCTTTTGTTTTTCACTCTCTGCTAGTTCAAGTTTCTCTTTAAGCATTGTAATCTCTCTATTTTTAAGATCAATTTCACCACCTAATATATTGATCTTATCTACATACTCAAACTCACATTTAATACAGTATCTAAGCTTCTCTTCCACACTCTCTAGACCAACCCTATAACCTAAGTTATCCATAGTTAGTCTTTCTACTTCTTTCCTCATACTCTCGGTGATAGCCTTTTGAGAGTCTAAGTTATCATTACATGATTTAAAAGAGCAAGTAGACTCATTAGATACCTCAGAATCTGAACCAGAAGATGAAGCATAAGCCATAAGAGCAAAGTTATGCTCTTTTGAAGCTTCACTAGCAAGAAAAGCTGCATTGGGTCCTTTTTCAATCTGATCACTCCAATCATAATCACCAAGACCATCTTGAGCCACCAATGCTGAAGAAGGAGCAGACTCTTCAGTGATCTTCTTAACACCTTCAATCCTCTTAGGAGCTCGACATTCCCTTGCAAAGTGACCCTTCTTCTTGCAGTTAAAGCACTCCATCTTGCTTTTGTCAAACCCCGCTCTCCTTTGACCATCATACTTAACTTGTCTTCCAGTCCTCCTCAAGAACTTCCTTGCTTGGAGAGTCAACATTGCCATTTGCCATTGAAGATTAATCTCTTCCAGATCATCAGGATCAATTTGATCCGATCTTGATTCAACAGTAACACTAGTAGTTAAATCACCAAAAAGCACAAATTGCACAATCACTAACATTATCACTAACAGTGGTATTGTTTGCAATAGCCGTGGATATACCATAGGCAGCAGTGGATACATCTTGTGAGCTCTTGTGATTAGTGGAGACAAAAGCAATGTTTGGATTAGCAGAAGATGCATTAGCAAAGTTATTCTCGGACTCATAAACCTTCAAGTTGTTGAAGAGATTATCCAAAGTCATCTTAGGAAAGTCCTCCTTATTCCTCCACACAATTGTATGAATAGCCCATTCGGATGATAGACTCCTAATGAACTTCAAATTAATATCTTCTTGAAGAACCTTATAATCTGACTTCAGTTGGTGATAAGTTTTTGAAGTCTATTGTGTGTGCCATCAATCTTTTCTCCACTGAGAGCAGTGAAGGTTTCAAATTGATGCTTGAGCATATTCATCCTGGACTTCTTAGTAGCTTCATTGCCAGCAAACCTTGTCTCAAGAGCATCCAGTAACTCTTTAGCAGATTCATATTGTTCAAAATCCAAAGCATAATCATTGGGTATTCCCATGGAGAGAATACTGTGAGCCTTGATCTCTAGCTTTCTCTTAGCCTTATCAATTTCACTAACAATGGAAATTTCTTTGCCATCCTCACCTTTCTTAGGAAGAGTGTCTCCTTTTTCAATGACATCCCAGAGAGCATAATCAATCATGCGAATGTATTGCCTCATTCGCATTCTCCAGATTTGATACTCACCATGCTTGAGCATGGGTACCTTTGAAGCATTCACCATGTGAGTTTCGTCAGACATCTTATCTTTCTTGAACAAAACTTAACTTAACCTCTTCTTGATTACAGTTTCTAGATCACAAGCTCTGATACCACTTGTTGATCCCAGTTGAGCAAACGATCTAATATAGAAACTAACTTAGAATAACAACTTATTAAGTATTATTCGGAATTTAACACTTAACCTTAAGAAGAAGAACAGTTAACATTCAACACCTCAATATTATTTATTAATACGAATACTCTTACAGTATTAGGGTTTTTCAACCTTGAAGTGTATCGACCTTAAAACTTACGTATATCTAATCTAACCTAGGACCTCCTTTTATAAGCCAAGGAGTCCTATACATTATACAATACGTAACCTACAAGATAAATATCTTTTCCATATTTATCTAATACAATAAACTAACCGACTATAAAACACTAGCAGTGGTTACAATATATCATCCGTGGTTACACATTACTACTAGCCGCGGTTATCTTCATCCGTGGTTACATTCTTCTGTCCGTGGTTATATCAAACCTGTCCGTGGTTCCAGTACTTAAAGTAATTCATGATTCAAGGAACCAAAAACCCAACACACGTTAATGATGGCGTCTTAGTCATATTTAATGCATACAAAGTGTTTGATAAAATGCCTAAAAGAGATTTTCTTATAAAAGTACATTCAAATGCACTAATTGGTATACCAAAATACATTTTTTGTTATTTTTGTTATTTTTGGTTTATTTTTAACTGATGAACAACCGAATGATAAACTGATGAACATTGTGACCATAACTGATGAACATTATGATATTTCGACAATTGATGAACATTATTACTTTTTTTGAATACCGATAAACTGATGAACAAAATTTAAAAGAATTGATGAATATTTTTTTTATTGGTGAACAATAGTAACTGATGAACAAGATTAATCGATGAATTGATGAACAACTAACAGATGAACATTGCGATTTCTTTTAGACAACTTATGAACAATATCAAAAAGAACTGATGAACGTTATTTTTTCGAAAACTGTTGAACAATATAAAAAACAACTGATGAACGTTATAAAAAATAACTGATGAACAATATCAAAAATAACTGATGAACTAATGAACATTAATATTTATTTTATTTTTTTTTTGAATACTGATAAAAAAAAAGACTAACAAATGAACAAGACTGATTGTACCTAGCTGAGGAACAATGTAATTTTTTTATTCGGAAAACTGATGAACAATTTGTCTAAAAAAACCGATGAACAAATGATGTAATTGATGAACATTATAATATAACATCAAAGAAAATTGATGAACATTATAATGTAACATTAAAGAAAACTAATTGATGAACATTGTGACTCAAATAGATGAACATTACGATTTCTTTTAAACAACTGATGAACAAATTTTTTATTGATTAACAATACTTTTATTGATGAACAATAAAACTGATGAACAACTCGTTTTATTGATGAAATAAAACTGATGAACAACTCATTTTATTGATGAAATAAAACTGATGAAAAAAGTTAAATAGAACTGATGAACAATAAAACTGATGAACAACTCGTTTTATTGATGAAATAAAACTGATGAACAACTCATTTTATTGATGAAATAAAACTGATGAACAATAAAACTGATGAACAACTCGTTTTTTTGATGAAATAAAATTGATGAACAATAAAACTGATGAACAACTCATTTTATTGATGATATAAAACTGATGAACAAATTTAAATAAAACTGATGAACAACTCGTTTTATTGATGAAATAACTGATGAACGTTATCAAAAATAGCTGATGAACAATATCAAAAATAATTGATGAACGTTATTTTTTCGAAAACTGCTGAACATTATAAAAAATAACTGACGAACGTTATCAAAAATAACTGATGAACAATATCAAAAATAACTGATGAACGTTAAAATTAATGAACAACTGCAATAATTTAAATCGAGTACAAATGATTCACTCAGTTTCTAACAAAACAATCATCAATCTTAACCTACAACCTACATCCAATTCGTATTAACAATCAAAGTAATATAACTCGCTTCCAAACATTGACCAACTCTACACATCAACATGTCCATCTTCTGTTAAAACTAACACTAAATGTGTACTAAAACAGATTCACTCATGCCTTAAACATAACCAACAACTTATCCTTCAAACTCAAATCAACACTCTAATACAGCAATAAAAACATAAACAATTCATCCAAATACAACTCATCCTTAATAGAAAGTATCAGCTTGACTACACTTGCACATTGTACACTTAAACAAACCATCTTATCCTTTACAATTGCAAGTCTCATGTACCAAAGTAGATACTTAAACAACCCAATAACATCCAATAGAATCACTTAATTATTAAAACGGTATGTCAGAGTGATATGCAGTACATGTACATGTGGACCATGAAGCATCAAACGTCGGTAGCGGGTGAAGGTGAAATGAAGGATTAGATGGTGGGGCCTAATGGCCAAAGACTTGTCTCCTTATAAGCTAGGCAATTATTTATCGGGCAATGAGCGGTGGTGGCTGACGGTAGATAGCGAAATCCGGCAATGGCCATCGGTTGCAATGGGATGTCGTCAGATTCGATGGCGGTTGTGGTAGCGGTTTAGATCGTGGTTCATCCGGAGATGGTGTTGGTTCCGGCGACGGTGATGGTTGTTGTAATGGCAGATCTCGATGATATGGTGATGCTAGTGGCTATTGTGATTTTGACAGTGAAGATAGGATGAGAATAAAGAGAGGAAAGAAGATGGGAGATAAAGAAACGGAATGACTATTATGCCCCTATGTGTATTTGTACCTTTTTAATTTGATCAAAATCTTGAACGTGATCCAACGGTCTACATCACTTTTTAGACTTTGCAAAACAATTCCACTTTCTAAAGGATCCGGTACCTCAAATCAAATAACCAAGGTCGGTACTATTTTTTGATATTACGATTATCTACATGGCAAGCAAATACATTTGCCCGCCAAACTCATTTGCTCGTTACTTCATATGTGTCACTGTATTGACCGAACATTTATTTATTAAAGAAATAAAATAAAAATATATATAACCAAAGGGTTTTGGCTTAGTTGGTACTCACCTCCGATAACCCATGGGCCAACTGGAGAGCTTTTGTGGATAAAAGGTAAAGGGTTCGAATATCGGATTGTGCTCACTCCAGTTTGCGCCCTACTCGGACAGTAGAGTTGCAAGAGCTATTCCTTGTGGGATGGACAATGGTTAGTGTCAAAAGGCACCCAAATTTTCCGTCAATTCACACTCTTTTGTGAATTAATAAAATAAAAATAAAAAATAGACATGCCTGGTTTGCTCGCTCATTCATTTTGCTCGCTACTTTTGTTTTGCTCGCTCATCAACCTACGCTAATGACTAATCTTTACTTTAGGTATTATACTTTGAGTAAGGATCAAATGAGAAATATAATTAAGATGAGAAGAAGCCACAGCCACAAATATTATATGCACTCACCAAAATATATGCATCTCTCTGTTATTTCTCTTTTCTTATTTAAAATATGTGGCTACAATTTTTTCTCACTCTTCTCATTTCAATAATTCTTCTCACTAGATACATACTCTAGTTACTTAAGCCTTATGTATGACCACACTCACCAAGCTTATTCCCCCGACATGTAATTATTGTAGGAAAATGTTATTTCCTCTTACAAATTACTTCTACTTATCCTCTTACTCACAGGATCCTGACAAGTGCCAGAATTGACGATTTAGATGCAAAAAGAGAATGAGTGAGAAAAATATATAATATTATTGTGTGTAGGAGTGTTAGTAAGAAGATATTATAGGAGGCTTTAGCAATGCTTATTAATTTATACTCCTTCCTAATTAGTAACCTACAATCACTCATCTTGTACACAATCCAAAAATATATATTATTATTTTGAGTTACTAGTACAAATAATTTGGTTATATACTCTTATTTTATACGATCATGTGAAAAGACATAGGAAAATTGAGAAAGGGGAGCAAAAGAAGTTTGCTTGCACTTACACTTGTCAACACCCGATATCTCTACAAAATAATCCTAAACGGGAAAATTGGATAGCAAGCAAAGTATTTTGCTTGCACATCCGGTGAAATCCACAAAATAATCTTAGTGGGCAAATTTGAATGGAGAGCAAAGTATTTTGCTTGCACTTACACGTGTCACGATCATATTTAATCTGGAAAACAATAAATGAATGTGTGTCATGATCATATTGAACACACGCATTACACTTTGCTCACCATCTCAATTTGCTCGCTAAGTTGTATTTCGTAACACAATATTTTAAGGTCAAAATTGATGAAACAGTTTTCAAATAGTCAATACTAAAAAGTTTCACCAATATAGAGCTCTCCTATTGATTCAATTAAGATTTTAAAAGCTTTTTTTTAAACACCAAGAAATGATTGTATTTCATTTATAATATTAATGGATGTTTGTTATGTGTATTTCGGTTTGAGGGAAAGGATTTGATGTGAAACAAATTGTTTGTTTCGAGTTTTCGGATATAAAATAGTATTTAATACCCATAGATGAGGTCTTTCACAAAACCCATGGGTAACCCTTTATGCTGAACACAATGGGAGGTCAACCGATTGGGCTGAGTGTTCGGTTGAGCTAGGTTGCCCCATTGTGGGGTGATCGGTTGTCCAAGGTTGAGGGGAAGGTTGGCATGAACTAGGTTGCCCATTCAACCGAGTATCAAAACAAGAAAAATCCAAAAAATGTACCGTTTGTAAAAATAAAAAAAATATAAAAAACTTAAAAACTTTACCACTTTTACAACATTATAAATACCAACCTCAAACACATTTTTAAACACACAATTCAAACAACTTCTCATCAATATTCATCATGTCACAAAGAAAAACTCTCATATCAAAAAACCAACGATCCCGACTTCCCCAAAATTCCCCGAACTTGAATTTCTCACCGGATCCACCGTTTGAATTAACCGGTGTAACACCACCACAAAATCCAACCGGACGCAAGATTTAATTTTTTACAACACACCCCTCGACCCAACTATGCCCGCACGACAACTACAAGAACTTCAACAACTTAAGGCAGCAATCAAAGAACGTTACAACTTAGATTATTAGTTTCAGTTTTTAATAAGTATTGTAACGTCTACATTTTATTAGTTTAAGTTTTTAATTATTGTTGTAATGTTAAGTATTTTTATTAATGGAGTTTAATTTTGTTTTTAAAAATATTTGAATTAATTATTAAAAAAATAATAAAATAAAATAATCTCAGGTCACCACTGTGGCAACTAGATCGTCGTCAGGTCGTCGGAGAGAGAAAGCTGGTGTGGCATGGTGAACTAGGTTACCATTGTGTTTAGCCTTACATTTCTGACAATCCCGTCCGTCTTTTTTGACTTTTGTATGGTATAGTACATGCGAGTGAAAAAGAAATGGTTTCTTAGCTACGTGTATCTTTTCACGCCTTACATCATCATCTTTTTTTATTCATTTTAACTTTTTGAATTTAATAATAATATATAAACTTCATATCCAATATTTAACTTATCTAAAACCAAACAACATTTTATATTTTTTTTATTTCTATATTAAATCCAAATCCTAATGTAAATCCAAATATTAATCCAAATTCTAAACCCACCTACAAACCAAACGGGCTCTTAACACGAGTCAAAGCGGGTTTGCTTTAATTAAACTGATGGTGACCAATTAAAATTTTCTTTTGTTCATTTTATTTGAATTTAGTACATATTACATGATTGATAAGCAATGGTACAATTGAAATTATCTAGTTTGGATATGTCTGAATTGAAATTAAGTTTGAACAACTTTGAAATATGTCTTTGATCCCCAAATTTAACACATTTCTATTTTGCCAAATTTGAAACATTTACTAAGTTAGTACAAATCTCACTTTATTTATATATTAAGAAAAAACAAATAATAACAATAAAAAATAGAATTGTTGGTTGTATACAGTACAATTTTTTACTCATTTATTGGGTCAAGGCTGGTTGGCTAAACCCAAATAGCCTTATTAGGAACTAGACCAAACGTGATGACCTATCTATACAATAACAGGAAGCGGTATGATGAATTTCTATCTTCTTTTTATTTGAGTCTCACTTGTTGTTATGTTATCTTAACATCCTTATAACAAATAACACACAACAACAACCTTCTTCATTTAAGCTCTGCCCACTCCCAATTTTATTTTCTTTTCTTTTTTTCTAATTGACTAAAATTCATTCATTTAAATAATAAAAATAACATTTTTTATAAAAAAAGTTACAAAATAATAAATATATAATAAAAAAATAATAATAATAAAATATGCTTTTATATTTATCACATCCACTAGTTAATGCAACATACGATTTAGCCCACTTCCAGCCAATATTGGGATGAAAACAAAAAAAATAAAAAAATAAAATAAAAAATAAAACCTTCTTCATTTTGCGTACACACACTCACAACTGAAAAATCAAAAAATGAAGAAGAAAGAAATTAATGTTCAAACGGTTAGATTTGATATAGTGAATTTGTCTTATTCACTTCACTGTAACGAAGAATCAACCGGCGAAGCACAACGGCGAGGAGAGAGTGTCGTGAAGAGAAACGACGAGCGTCGTTTTCCCCTCCACGTCACTACGGCGAGAATCAAAAACCACCATACCCCTTGGTCTAATACTCTACTGTTATAGATAATTTAAGGTAATGTAACAAGGCACAGAAAAACTAAAAAGACAAATATTTTTTATAAGCGTGAAAAAATTAAAAGTAAATAAAAAGTTCTTAATTTCTCAAAATATTTTATAAGTTATGGGACGTTGGTGGATACAAAAGTTGTAAATGGTCATTTTATGCATTAAAAACTTATTTTTACATTTATCTTCTTTTTAGTATCTGCATCAAACGTTCATTTTGCATAACATATAAAAAATTTGTGCATAAAAAAAAAATTGTGCATTAGAATTTCATTTCTTTTTCCTTACAAAACATATAAATATCAAAGGGAAAAAATAAAAATAAAAATAACAAACCTTTATTTACAACTTTTTTCATGCACTAACGTTCCCTCATTTGTGTGAAATTTTCAAAAACATTTTATTTATTTTTTTCAATCATTTTACATTTCTCACGAATATTTGCTTTTTTACTTGATATTATCTCTATTTCCCTTACATAACATATTGTGTAATGATATGTTTTTCATCAAAACACTCCTTTAATATGCGGGATTATAAATTTGCATTGGTTGAACTTTAAATATACCTCGTACGCGTTGTATTATAACACAACTCCTTTGCTTCTTGCTTTGGTTGTTTTCATCGATGCCTAATTTTGGAGTAAATATACCAGGTACTTGTTTAGTGGGCTGCAAGTGACCCAGTCCCCAATTTCTCACATAAGGAATGAAATGAGTCCCAAGACTAACAATGAAATACGTAAACCTGCCATGGACCAAACGAGTCATGAGTCGTTTTATGATTTATTGCATCAAAACCACATGGAACGCAATTATTATTGGGATTTGATAGTATATTTTTCCTAAGAAATTTTTATGTAAATTGGTAACGAATGTTAAGCCAATTACCAATTTAGGTAACACGTTATTCGAATTATCAAAAAAAATATTCAAGTTTCAAATTTTGAGCAATAATAGTAACTTTTACATTTTAAAACTTGACATGTTAGATACCATAATTGATAACTTGAAACTTGCATACCATCTTTGATAATTTTGATTGTATGTTACTTACTTACTTATATCAAGAACTAGCTTCATAGCCCGCCCGATTGGGCGGGCTAGCTTCATGATAACACATGACAAAATCTATACATATATGTAAAAGCATATATGTAAAAGCAAACATTGTAATATATATTGAAAAATATAATGAAGCATAAAAAACTTCTTTGTACACGACGTTTGTTGTGAAGTTTCTGTAGTTATCGTCTTTATTGCAACATAACACTTTTAATCGCTTCATGCTCTTGACCACAAAAACTTGCACGTAAAAGCTGTCCGAGTGAATTGTGTGCAGTGGGTTAAGTAGAAGCATAAATTGCTGGAGTTTTAATATATCAACTTACACGCATAACATATTACAATTTGATTTTGAAAAGTCAGACATGAATTGTTTGAAAAATAATGGACTGCAAACTCTAAGTGTGGTAAACAATAAAACTATGTCATTCTAAATGTTTCCAATGCAAGGTCTCGTCCAATATGAGTGATGTCCACCTAAAACTGAGCTAAAAAGTCTTGAATCCTAACAATTGGCTTAAACATCTTAAACAAAAAATACAAAATTAGTATTGAAGTCAACTATTTGGTCAAATTTGATACCTTTACATATGATAAGCTTCAACTCTTTTATATATTCACAATTTACAACAAACCAATTCATTACATTCGGTAGCCATTGTTTTCAGACTTTTTAAACGTAACTTTTTTGACCTGTGGCGACCGCTTCACTTTAATACTCATAGGTTGACTCCGTCACATTTGCATTGGTACTTAGCATTCTTGAATCTACACAAACAAACACGCTACTTAGCTTGACAATGAACGACTAATCGAATCTACAGAAAAATTGAATAATTAATGCCTAGTAATGAAGTGTAATAAAATATAACAAAAAATGAACCTACCTAGCTTCATCAACATTCATAAAATGCAGTGGAGGTGTAAATCAAGGTTGTCAAGATCGGGATCCTACCCAGGATCGTTTTCGACTTTGCAAGATCGTGATCGTAAGATCGGATCGGGATCTTAAGATCCTACTCTAATGTTATTTCTTAATAGTTTATGTAAATTTATAAAAATCTACAAATTCTAATACATTATAACCACAAAATACTATGAATGTTTCATATAAATGTTGTCCTAAATTATAATTATAAAATGCTTAAAAAGATTAACATGTTGTTTTTTGAATTCTACAAACAAACAACCCATAAATTTGTAATTTTTTAGTTTGTAATCCGAGAAAAGTAAGATCGGATCGGATTAGATCGTAAGATCGTATGGTCAAAATCGGGATCCTATAAGATCTTAAGCTTGCAAAGATCCTATGTAGGATCCGGATCGTTTTTGCTTTGTAGTATCGTAAAATCGTAAGATCCTAAGATCAGGATCGGGATCCTGACAACTATGGTGTAAATGTCTTCTTTGTGAACTTCCATACCTTCCTGAAATGGGACTCAAGAAATTTTCAACAATGCTCAACTACTTATTGGCTACTTATATGTGCCTTTGCAAGCATATAGTCGCTTAGATGTAAAGGCGGATCATTTCAAACCATTAACTTCTAATTAGGTCGATTCGGGTCATCTTCAATATATATTTTAATTGCACAAACCTCTTAAACCAGTTAACTTGACTCGAAAAAAACTACAACCACATGAATATCTAATTTTTCTAACATATATGATACGCTAATTACTTATAGAAAAAGTTCAAAAAAATATGTGTTTCGGGTTGACCGAATACCAAAGAACTGCCCATTTTGACCAGATACTCATCCCTCTTGTATCATCTGATATGTATTATGTTGTGGAGAATTTACAATCAACAAAAAACAATCTAGTAATTAAGTAATGAGAATTAACATTAAGCATCGCACATGTTGTTGTATTAAGAATAAGCTTACATTTCTACCCAATTCAAATATCTAATGAGATGGAAACTAAAAACAAATGGCTAATAGCCCAACAGGATGGAGCCATGTCCTTATTTCAAAGATTAGAATCTTTGTTGCCTATTCTTTCAAGTATTCTTTTTATTATTAGTTTATTACTACCTAAATTTAAGCTAAATATAAAGATTAGAAAGAATTTGCAGATTAACAGTAAAAATATTAGATAACTAAAGAAATTTGAAACTCCTATACATGGTAAATACAACAAGGTACTGAAATTGAAGACAAAATAGACATACCAATTTGTTTGCCAAAGCCTGTAAGTCAATCCTTGAAATTAACTTCACAGTGACTCTTTGTCTCACATTATCCACATCCATAACCTGCAAGAGAAGAGGCTTCAGTTAACTTGACTAATCCCTATCAAGAAGAAAAAATAAAGGCTATTTACCTTTGAAAGGTCCCCTTCGTATGTTCCAATCTTCATTCTGACCCAAGTGTCCTTAGTATTTGACGGTAAAAGAATAATATGTCATTAGTATTTTACGGTAAAAGAATAATATGTAATTAGTTAGTTGATCTTTAGCAAAGAATGGGTTACTAAAACTTTGTAAGATAAATTAGAAAGGTACCTCTCTACGTCTCTAGGCTTGTTCAACACTTCTAAATGATGGAGCTACTCCAACCGTTGTTCCCAGTTATCGAGCTATGTCCATCTGCACATATGTAGCAACAATATTAGTCATAGTGTTGTACTAATAAATCCAAAAAAACTCAACAGGTTACGAGTAAAAAAATTACATTCAGTACTTTCGTCAAATACTTTTGGCAATTTCATCAAATGCAAAACTACTATCGAAAACAACGTGTTTCCAAAATTAAATTCCATTCGGGACTTTCGTCAAATACTTTATGCAAAATAAAATGTTGGATCACAGACCCAATTTGTTTCCAAAATAAAATTCCCAAGCAAAGAATTCCAATTTGATGTCATATTACCAACATGATATCTCTAAATGTCATCTTAACATAACCAGGAGCAAAAGAAAGACTTTCATTAGGAAAAAAGAGCATATGCAAACACACCTTAAGCCATGTCCTGAATATCAAATGGCAGTGTTGGATCATTTCTTGTCCTGGTGATAGAACTAATGCAGTTACACAATATAAACTTATGAAATTGCCTAGACTCTCCTCTAAAACCTCTGATTATGCTGCCACTTCTGCAAAAATAGTAAATAAAACGTCATCCTCCGATAAAACTGTAAATTAAACACATAAGCCATTGTTTAGTGACAACTCAAACTTACCCCATTCCACCAAATGGAACCCCGTGAGTTACCGATGTTTAGCCTCCACGGTTAAAAGGATCAATAGGTGCTTTCTACTACAACATAGGATGAAAGTGGCCAAATAGGTGGGTCAGACGATTAGATAATGGGTCAAAATGTGTGTTCTTTGTGGATGTTGGCTGCAAAGTGAAGCATGAAGCTATAAGAATGATGCTAAAAGACAACCCCTTAAAGTTGCATTGGTAAATATGGAAACATTTGTACCAATCTGTGAAAATTAAAGGAGCAATATATCGATTTAACCAATTGGAGATCAATTTTATTTAATGAAATGAGTTTCTTATGCAGCGCTTTTTGTTGTGCATTAAGTAATGTCTTTTATTAGTTGTCCCATTATACTCATGTTACTTATTTTATACAGCTGAATTGTGTTCCATCCAGTGTTGTAAATATCGGTCTTGGCGGCCGATATATCAGTGATATATCGCTTATCGGCGGTCCACCGATACGATATTTCACTTATCGGTCAAATTTATCGGTTGGTCAATATCGGTCAAATATCGGTTATATCGGTCATATCGGTCAAATATCGGTTAAACATCGGTCAAATATCGGAATATCGGTCAAATATCGGTTAAGAGTGGGAAATACATAACTAAATGCGTATACAATGTAAAATTTGTAATATTTATATAAAATATATAATTAAAAATATTAAATATAACAATAAAACTAATAAATATTTATAAATATGTATATAAAATATATAAATACCTATAAAAAATTAATTTCTTTATAATTTAGGGTCTCCGTTATATCATTGATATATCGCCGCCAAGACCGATATGGCGCTTGGCGGTGGTCGACCGCCGAGGGACCGCCAAGCGATATTTACAACACTGGTTCCATCTAGGTCACTTTTAGACATTTTTATATAAAACTTAATATCATATATAATCTAAATCTTGTATACGAATTGAATGTTTTTTTATATAAAAATCATCATTTTTAAGAGGCTGTCATATACACTTTTATCACGATCGAAAGTTGGAGACTGTAAACTATGTTATCGATTTATAGAAACCTATACTTAAACAAATTACTCACTACGTTTGTACCTTGTTGCTGACTGTAGGGCTTCAAAGCTGGATTGTTGTCTTAGGTTAGCTGCAACGCAATCAGAAAGTAGGTTTTAGGGTGTATAATATCGAGTCAATATTGATTTCACAGATAAAATTAACAATCAAAATCTATAAATTTATACAAAACTAATCTCAATTGATCATACACAAAAACTAATCCGCTAACCTAATCTGATTTAATCAGACAAAAAGATAAAAATAAGAACTACCTTAACATAGGTTGATCAAAAAGATACCTTCGATCAGTGGATGATAGTACCAGATTTTTGTGCGCGTTTTTTTGAATCCAACTAATTAGGGTTAAATTTAGGGTTTTGGTTTTAGTTATGATCGTGGGTTTAATTTGATGATCGTGATTTGTTTGTCAAATTGAAATACTCCATGATTTTCTGTCATGATTTTGAAAATCATATAATCAAAACCCCGGATTATCCTCAGTTAAAATATTACTTTGGAAGTAGAAGATGATAAACAAATATGTGTATTGCCTCAGTGGTTGAGGCGTGAGTTGTGAAAGTTGAGACCCATGTTCGAATCTTGGCTGTGGCAATTTTTTTTTATAATGTATACGGGACAAGTGCCATGGTGGCATTTCCACCTCATCATAGAGGCGTCATGTCATCATTAAAATGCCTAGTAAGCATTATACATGTGTCATGTTTAGTCACATATATATGTATAGATTGGCTTAAAGTTTGTTCCTTTTTATGAAAAAACAAAACAAAACAAAAAAGGGGGAAAAATAGGGATAATTCCATATTCATCCAGTTTAAACATGAAAATGTCATATTTACCAAAAATACAACTTTTGAATGCATGATGTACAATGCAATTGGGTAAATATGACATTATCATGTTTAAGTTGGATAAATACGGAATTGCCCTGAAATATATATATATATATATATATATATATATATATATATATATATATATATATAAAATCTGGATCGATTGAGAAGAGTTTTAGATTGAGAAAAATGAGAAGCAATCTAAAATATCTCATTAAAGTAGATCAAGGGCATCATGGTACAATTTTATATTCTTTTTCATCTTAAAACTACATTAATAATGATTTATTATTTTTCCTTCAATTTGTAAATGAAAATGGTTACCATTCATCTCATTAAAACAACATTAATATTGATTTTATAGTTTGGACGAAACTCAAAAGCTGGAATTTTATGTTCGTATATATAGTTCATTTGTGAATCATTGTCATATTAATATCTAATGATTTATAAAATGGTATTTTTCGAAATATTGAATCATTAATATATCATATCAATATTCAATTATTATGTTAATAAAACACTAGCTTAATGTTGATTCATTAATCCATATATGATTCTAAATACAAGACTAATGATTCTATATATATATATATATATATATATATATATAGAGTTTGGATCAAATAAGAAGATTACTTAAAATAAGAAGGAATAAGAAAAACTATAACCGCAAATCCGAGATATATCGGCCTAAATTAGATGCATCCCTATAATCTTAGATGCATTATAACGCACCATAGTGTGTTTTCTAGCTTTTAATCAGATGCATATACATATATAAGATGCATTTCATGATTTCTCTTATTTTTTGTTCCCCTGTACGTGCCAAAATCATGAAAATCAATTTGCACCATATATACATCAAATTAACTTTCGAAACTCAAGATGTTGCATCTATGTGAATAGAAATGCATCTAATGCAAGTCGTTGCATCTCAAATGCATGATTTTGGTCACTTCTTACCACTTCTTATTTTAATTTACTTCTTACCGGATCCTTACTCTATATATATATATATATATATATATATATATATATATATATATATATATATATATATATATATATATAATATATATATATATATAGGGTGGCGTTCTTGTGGTGACCACCCTTAAAGTAAAAACAATAGGGCCAAATCTGAACCGTTAGATGTACCAATGATGATCTAATGTGATGAAAATTAAATCAATGGCATTCCTGTAATAAATTTTAAAACTAATTGCATATTATATAATTAAAATTAGTTGACTTGGTCTTAAGTTTTACTATCAAACGTGAGTAACTACACAATTGGATCACAAATTATTGAGGCCCGCGTTTTGTTCATTTTTATATACACAAGGAAATAATGATCGCCCATTTTTATTCGTCTTTTTCGTACACCAGCTGATACGCAAATTGATATTGATATTTGATACAAAGCTTATTTATATTTTTTAATATTTTCGTGATACATTTAAATTTATATTACATAGCGAGCTGTTACGCAAATAAACTATAGACCGTTTTTTTTTATATACACAAAAATACATTAATTTTTTTTACATACTTTTATTAACATACTATAATTTTTGACACACATAGTTTCTTTATAAATTTCAAATGACACACTAGGTTCTTCGACATAATTAATTTCATTATACCTTTCAAGTGACACATTTAGTTTACTAATATATTTAAAGTGATATCCTAAGTTTTTTTATACATTTAGTTTCATAATACATTTTACTTGACACATTAAGCTGATACATTTGAAGTCACATTTTAAATGTTTTGACATATTAGTTATTAGTTTTATGATACGTTTCATAGTGACACATTATTTTTTTTATAATGATATATTATTATTTTTATACTTTATTTGTGACACTAAATTTATAGTGACACATCAATTTTTTATACGCTTACAAGTATATAGAGGCACATCATCTTTTTTTTATACATATATATATATAAATACTTTGATACATATATAATGGCACACTAGTTTTTTTTAACACATTTGTAGTATTAAAATAAATTTTTTTTGATACATTTAGCCTCCTTAATAATTAGATTTGAAAAACAGTTTGAGACGCATCCGACACCACCGATAACCAATCGCTACAAACCTTATATTATCAACTAACTACTACACAACATTCAAATTTAACACTAACTGGTACACTAAAATACTTGAGTATATATTATTCCGATCATATAAAAACATAGATTCCTATTTGATGATTAAATCATTGGCGACCGAGCTTTTCACAGGGGATGCAGCCATTAGGCACACAACTGAACATTACCGAAAATATAATAATAAGTGATACATTAGAGCTTGTATAATAATATATAATAATAAAAAAATTCAAACAAAGTGGTCTTCAGATACAATGTGGTCGTCGCCGTCTCGCCCACATAACTAATATACTTAACTTATGGATCTAATACACACAAAACTGATGCTCCTGCCGCATCCCTCGTCTTTAAGATCCTTAGCCTTACCGGTTACAAAAAAGAAACACTAATGATGTGATCAACCGTTGAAGGAGGAAAAACGAAAAACAAGGCCTTCCTGGTGGTGGCTGTCGGCGGCAAACATGGTGGTTGCCTAGTGGATATTTTTAGATCTAAAATGAAGAGGGATGTGTTAAGAGGAGACATAGTACTGAACGACCATGGGCCGTAGAAATCGAATGAATAATTATTGATGTGTTGTTTTAGAGAAATAGAGAGAAAAATAGATCCGGTTGTTTGGAGTTATGTGGAGGAAGAAAGAGATTGTGACAGGGTTAGTGGGAATGAAGTTTAAATTACTTAAACACCCTTTTGGTTTAATTAGAAATTTAATTTTACTTTTCTAATTTCTTTTTGTATTTATGCCACTTGTCATATATGTATTGGTTCTTATTGTTTTTACTTTAAAAGTGGTCATCATAAGAACGCAAATATATATATATATATATATATATATATATATATATATATATATATATATATATATATATGGGCACTTTATTTTTAAAACATATTTTATGTGCGAGAACTGCGAGAACCACTTTAAACCAATCATATCTTTTTAAATATTAAATATTTTTATATAATCAAAAGGGTATAATAGTCAAAGATATTTTATATTATTTTTGATTTTTTTTAAAAAGATTTCGTTTTTTCTAAATCTTAATTTTCAGATTTTTTTTTCCAGTGTTTATGATTTAGTGCATACATGTTTTCAGGAATTAATCTTTTTTATTTGTGGAATAAATTTTTCAACATGCATGTTTTTCATATCGTAGGGTGCATATGTGTTTCATAAATAATGTAATATATAACAAACCAATAACATAAATATTATACACAAAATTAGATATCGATTGAAATACAACTAAAATATAAATTTCTAAAAACCATACATACATGAATCTAATCGATCTATACATGTGTACACTAATAATATTTAACGCAACCAAACATATGTGCACACTCATTGTTATCAACATTTTTTAAAGTCGGACATATATGCACACTCGTAGCCGTCACCAGGGGCGGAGCCACCATAGAAATAGTGGGGGGCGATGCCCCCAACCAAGTTGTTGCGGATACACAAATATAAAGGTAAAAGAACTAAAAGTGATGGGAAAAAAGTCTAGTGCCCTCGCTCTTAAAATCAAAGTGCCCTCGTCGTTTCAGCTTGTCAACAATCCAAGAGTGATCGAATGAAAAAAAGTTATTTTTCCGGTGACTTTTTTGATCGGAAAATATGCAAATAGGTAACTGTGAAAGTTAGTAAGTGATTGTGGGATAGTGGTGGAAACTAGGATGTGAGGAGTGGGCCAATGGGGTAAATATAATAATAATAATAATAATGCTCCTTTTGATTGATTTGCATTGATATGAGTAATAATATTTGGTTGGATATTTTATTTTTTATACAAGTAACATAATATTATTGTAATTGGTTAGTAATAAAGATTTTTATAAATACTTTGTACATTATAGTTTTGATACAGTAGTCTTATTTTTTTTAGTGAAAATATTAATAAAACTGCAAGTGCTTTATACATTTTTTACGACATTCTATGTGTTACATACTTACATTTTTCATTAATTTTGGTATGTGATTAATGAAATATATTATATTTTACAACGTAAGTGAGTTTATTTACATATAAACTAGTTGAAATTCTCATTCAAATTTTACTTTTTCAACACCTAAACTTAAAATTAGTTTTATTTGCATCGTAACATATCACTTTTGTCACATATATATTAAATCTGACCCAACCCAACCCGACCCGATTTGTTTAAAATTATGCTAAAAATGACAGTTCCAAATTATGCTCGATGCCCCCTTTGATCACAATTCCTGGCTCCGCCACTGGCCGTCACCATATGTGAAGTCGAACATATGTGCATCCACTTCTGGGTCTTCAATGATATCATCATCTTCATTGATCTGGTACAAACATACCTAAAAACAATTAAACCACAAACAAATAACAAATATACACCATTGAAACATATATGCATCCATTTATCTTTAATTTTATATTAACTTTAAAACACATATGTACCATTCCTTAAAACGCATATGCACCATTCCTTAAAATACATATGCACGCCCCTTAAAACATATACAAACTGTCATAACACATATGCACACTTACACAAACAACACCTTCTCGTATCAGCATGTTTTAAAACATACATGTTTTGAACGTACATGTTTTCAAACGTTTATGGTTTTCATTAGTTAGATCCAACTAATTAAAACATATATGTTTTAAACAAAATGGATAATGAACGTTTTTGCTAATTGAATGATGGCTAATAGAGGTGTGGCTTGAAATTAAAAAAAAAAAATAGGGCACTAGATAATGAGTTTTGATCATTTTTAGTTTCTATTATTTTTTATTTGTTGTGCAATTTTTTGGTACCGTTTTAATTAAAATGGTCGTAAACAATAGAGCACCTTTCAATGTTAGCAATTATTTATTGCAAAAAATAAATAAATAAATAAAATATTCTCTGATGTTAACACTAAACTTAATGCTAATTTGGTGCGTCAATAGTAAACGACTAAATATAATGCAAAAATATTTATGAGACTAATACTATTGACTTTATTTGTTAAGCTTTTCGTATCTAACTGAATACTATAAAATTAGTTCATATAAACTACGTATGTATGTTTAGATGTATCTAACGAGTTTTTTACCAAATAATTGCCTTTTTAAAAAATAATGACCAATGTATGGTATATCTAAAAATGTTATCCTTGTATGGTATTACTTATCATATTAAATAATATATCTTATATTTTGATATCCTTTATTAAAAAAATTACAAATTGCAAACAAAGAATCAAAAACCCTACGTCATTTTATTCGGCCGTTTATTCATTCGCTGCTCATTCATTAGCTCTTTGATGGTAATTCATTTATTTAAAAAGAACCTTTAGAACTTTCGTATGTATTGCACTTGATTTCACACAGGTTATTATCATATTTATTTATGTAAATTGAATTGTATAGTTTTGTATGTATCTAGATTGTGATTGTCTCATGCTTGTGAATGATGATCACATATTTAGAGTAGTTTGAAACCTACTGTACTAGTAGTTTGTTATATAGAGTTCATTTGTATGATTAATTAGTGCTTAGTTTAGCCTTTATTCCATGTCGATTTCATCTTTTAGTTAAAAAACTGATAATTTAAAGTGGCCCCGTACGTTATTCATGTTTAGCTCATTTTGTTATTACTTAGTTGATAATAACGTTCATGCTTGTTTACGACAGGTATTGTTTACGACATATCTTTAAGAAGAATCATTATAAATTTTTTAACTCATATTTGATAGTTTCTTACAGGTTTTGTTTACGACACTTTATCAACAACTTTAATGATAAGTTTCACAACCCACAATTGAAAACTTTAGCTTATCGTGCTGGGAGTCAGAATCAAGTTCGCAAGTTCAACTCAATTATGGATGAAATTGGGCAAATAAATCCACAAGCTCGTCAGTGGCTACAAAGACACGCATTTGATAGATGGACACTTGCACACGACGGTGGAAAACGATATGGGTTACTCACTACAAATTTATCAGAAATCTTTAATAGTGTTCTAAAAGGTGCTCGTTTTCTTCCAATTACTAGATGCGTCCAACTTACATTTTATAGATTGGTGCACTACTTTGATGTAAGGCGTCCTCAAGGAATTCGTGCTCAAGCTAGTGGGGAACGATATGCCCCCATGTTGTTGCAAAACAAGAAGCCTTAAAGTTGAAAGCTAGTGCACATGCTGTGAGATCATTTAACCGGGAGAGAGGAATATTTGAGGTGATAACTCAAAAAGGAATAAATGTGCAAGTAGTTAATTTGGAAAAAGAAACTTGCATGTTGATCAATAAACAACTTGCTATCAAGGTATTTGATTAGTTTTATCTAAAGTAAGGGTGTGTTTGTTTCATTAAGATGTTTTGGGTCTGAATCTGACTACCACATCTTACTGGTAAGATGTGGCTAGAAAGTCTAAATCTGAATGAAATAATGTTGTTTGTTTTTGTATAATTGTCCGAATAATTTTAAGTGCTCATTTTTGCAATTTGTTTATTAAACCAACGCAATGCGATAATAAGTAACTAATATAAATATGAAACAAGACTTTTTATCATAAATATAACATAGTTAATAAACAATCAAATATATTATATAAAGTTTACAAAACGAGTAAGAGGCAGTAAGACAAGTCCTTCACCTCTTACTGAGTAAGATGTTATATGTCTTACTGGGTCTTACTCAAAAGAAAAAAACAAACAAACAAAACGTCTGCCCTCCTCTTACTAGTAAGAGTAAGAGGGCTAGTAAGATTTTTTTTTAAGAAACAAACACACCCTAAATAATTTTTGATGTTTTTTTAACATGTTATTTTCCTCATAAGTTACTTTTCACATGGTTCTTTGCAGATCAACGTGTTGGAGGTGAAATGATGTTAGGAGCATAACTTGATGAAGAATTGATATACTTGATGAAGAATTGATGCTACAAACAATTTGCATATTTTTTATTTGGCATGAACTATTGTTTGAATCTATTTTGCTATTGTGTCTTTGGATCAATTAACTTTTAAATTTTGTTTTGATAAAGACTTGTTGAAGAAATCTATTCGTAACTCATTATTGTAAATTTATTGCATTGTTGAATTTTTTTTTTAATACAATTTTTGCCCATAATCCATCATTTTTTTAGCATGTAATTTGATAATTTATATTGTATGAATATTGTGACATGTGGGTTTAAAAAACCAGGTGAACAATTCAAACATATAAAAAATAGGTGAACAATTGAATGAATATACTCTTTTTGCTTTTGGTCGAGTATAAATATTAGCATGCTTCATTAAATGAATTAAAATGTAAATTAAAAACAATAATGAAAAGAAACACCATACAATAGTCAATAATATTGAATATGCCATACATTGATCATTATTTTTTGAAAAAACAATCACTTAGTAAAAAACTCTGTATCTAACTAAGACCATTATAAATTAGTCCAAAATTGATATATGTTATTTAAAAAGATCTTATATAACATGTGATATGTACTTTACACTTGTTAATAATGTTTAGTGCGTAAATTTAGTGTTACATATGATAACCACTTTTAGCTAATGTAAGCAAGGTTGCAAAAATCGTGAATCGGTAGTCGTGCGGTCGACCCTCCTGTAGCTTGTAATCGGTCAAGGCGGGATTAATCGGTGATTAATCGGATTGGTATTTTCAGCAAGTTTTGGGTATTTTCGGCAAGATTTGGGTATTCTAGACAAGACTTTCCTTGAAAATCAACTTGTAACGTATGTAAACATCAAATATAATTGATTTAAATTTGTTCGAGACAAGTTTTGGGTATTTCTGACAAGATTTGCAAGTTTTCGGCAAGTTTGACCACCGTTAATAGTCGTTGACCGCCATTGACCGATTTGTTTGACCCAGTTACACAAATCGGCAAGGTTGATGGCTCAGTAGCACCTAATCAGTGATTAATCGGCCTTGTAGCCTTGTTTTGCAACACTGAATGTAAGTATATTTTCATGCTAAACATATATGTTTAAAAATAGAAAACATGCTTAAATGATGTTACAATCAAGTGGTTAAAGTGTTTATCATCAAAGTTCAAACAAGTAACTCATGTCTTGATTTTTAAAATCAGGTTAAGCAAATTCACTCGAAAACATATTCGAACTGACAAACCAATCAAAACCAGACTGAACCGAACTGACCTTTTTTGTTCGGTTTCGGTTTTGTATATTTATTTCGGTTTTTTGTCGGTTTAAGTTCATTTTCGGTTCGATTAGGTTTTTGTCGGTTTTTTTGGTTCAAAACCCGAAAACCGACCCGAACCGAGTTATTAGTTTCGTTTTCGGTTTTGATATCTATTTCTAGGTTTGAGTTTTTTCCTTTTTCGGTTTTTGGGTCGAGTCGGTTTTTGTTGGTTAGGGTCGGGTTTGACCCGACGCTCACCCCTATCTCACATTAGTTTACAAAAATAAACACTTTAAAAGGGGTTTACTAAAATCGACACTTCGAGCAAAAGATTTTGCTCGCCCTTTATTTTTGCTCGCCGAATCGAAAGAAGATAAAAGGGTTTCTTGCAAAAAGACAAACAACATAGAGAGCAAAACCTTGCTCTCCCATAAATTTGTTCGCCGAATTCAAAAGCAGACAAAAGGGTTCCGTGCTAAAAGAGAAATAACATAGAGAACAAAACCTTGCTCTCCCATAAATTTGCTCGTCGATTTCAAAAATGTGCTAAAAGACAAACAACATAGAGAGCAAAAGTTTGCTCTACCATATATTTACTCGCCGCATATTTCAAAAATGATCTTAAAGACAAACAACATAGAGAGCAAAACCTTGCTTTCCCATAAATTTGCACGCCGATTTCAAAATATGGATGGTAGTTGTATAGTTTGGCGAGCAAAGTTTCGGCCGGCAAGCTATTTTGCTCGCTCAAGTAGACATGGCAAAATCTTAGTCGTCCAATTATTCCACATGTGGCTGATCTAAATGGGGTGAGCAAGAAAAGTGGCGAGCAAAACCATTTTGCTCACTTGTTTAATTTCTGTAACACGGGTTTCAAAAGTTCAAATTGGTAAAGGTGGAGGTAAGAGCACAAGGTGTGTCCTTCGTTGTGCCTCGCCAATCCGCGCTGGCAGGCTCGCCACCCCTCGCCACGACACCTCTTTGCTTCGCCATCTCTCGCCAGTTTTCCCTTCGTCGTCTGCACGACGAAGCTAACTACCGTCCTTTTGGTACTGTTTTTTCATTGGCCCCTTTTTTCCTTCTTTTCTAGACTTGTAATGTTTATATATTTAGGAGTTGAAAATACATAAAACTCGTAATGTTTTATAAAACTTGTAATGTTTTTTAAACTAGGAATTGAAAATACATTAAACATCGAATTGAAAATACAATAAACATGAAAGTAAAAATACAAATTTACAATGAAAAGTCTGGCCCTCGTCATACATTTCTGCAACACCCTCTGCAATCCTGCTCTCTTCCCACTCGTTGTACAAGACGTAAAACAAGTTTTTATGTCGGTATACCGCTTCCCTTGCTTTCTACTCCATACAAGCAGCTTCCACTCGTAGTTCTTTTTCTTTTGTTTCTCTCCTTACTTCCTCATCCTGCTCAAGTAGTCGTAGTTGATCCTCGATGAGTTGAGACGGATGGTCTTGTTGTTCCTCCACCGGTTCCTCTTCCGTTGGAAAAACCGGAATGATGTATGTCGGTGGAGTGTTCACCAAGTACTCAGGGAATTGTTGTGAGAAGTTTTGAACGTCGGGAAACTGTTGTGAGAAGTTTTGAACGTCGGAAAATTGTTGTAAGAAGTTTTTGCGAGACATTGATGAGAGAATTTAATACGAAAATTTATGTGTGCGAGTTGTGTGAAACAAAGCAGAGTCTATGTCCTATGTAGGCCACTTTTTGAAATTGAACAAGACTTAATAGTGAATGTCAAAAATTCAACGCTATTTACAAACATTTGCAGCGTACAAGCGCGAAAAATGAAAGTGATCATCTCAAGAATGCAAACACCATTTTTGAGCAACGCTTTGGTGGGAGAAGCTTTCAAAATGTTCACGTGTGGGAGGTTTTGAGAAACCACCCCAAATGGGACGAATAAAATGCTTAACGGTGTTGTATTATTTGTTCTCCGTATCATCGGATGATTTGCGTTTTCGTATCATATTGTGATGCAGGTTTTACTGACCAGGTTTTAATATTTATAAAGTCTCGTTATACCTATGGTCTACCCTAATGCACTAACGGGCAGTGTAACCGGTCGTGTGTAGTGTAGTATTCGGTAAAACCGAGGTCGTCCCAAGATCTATGTGTGTTGGATAATTACTAAGTCTAGGTGTCACAGTTTTTAATAATGGTTTCAATAAGGAATTAATTAATTAACTACTAAGGCAGAAAACAGCAAATAAAGGCAAAGGATAAATCAATAGTGGATAGTGGTGCTAACCTAGTTATTCCTCCTAGCTAGTAGTGTCTACGTCTACTTACTTCCAATTACTTCAGGTGGGGTCAAAGTCGAGAGGACAGCATTTGGTCAATTCGCCCTAACCTATCAGCAAAGATGCCGCCACAGGAGAAGTCAGGTGTCCCCTCATAAGTCCTGTTGTTCCTGGTCCCCTAAGCCAAGTCATTAAGTACCGCTACATGCTAGATTTATAATAGTGAGTGCCCGGGCGTTAGCAACTTAAACACTCACCCCCTAATTCTTAAGTTCATCCAAACGGTAGGTGATCAGTTGGTCAAATCGCACAAGTAGAAAGGGCCGTCAGTTGGTCATATCTTACCCTTCCCATCTCAGTCAGCTCACCTAAGGTCAGTTGGTCATATCTCCTAGGCAATTGGCCTCTACCGCCATTCAAAACTACCGAAACAAGGGTAGCTACCAATAAACTATGCATGCACACACTTAGAAATAATTATGCGGAAGTAATGTAACGCAAACAAAACAATTAAGGAATCATAACTAGGTCAGCACCAAGAGGTGCTTAGCCGCTCATATTAACCATACAAATCAATTCAATATTCAAGGTTATGAAATACATGAATCGAAAGTAAAGAAAAGATAAAATGCTAATGCTTATCGTAGGGGAGTGATTTCTCCCTTGGAGACAGCTCCATATGCTCCTCTAGACCTGCCTATGGCTTCTTCCTACGTTCTTTAGTTGTTGTGTGTGGAATGGGATGCTTTGAAATGCTGGAAATAGTGGGGTATTTATAGGCCAGATCTGGGTTACGGCGTAACTAAAATAATAGTTACGCCGTAATCTTCAATTCCTTCATAACTTGCACTAGATCTGCTGGTTACGGCGTAACCTTATGAGTGGTTACGCCATATCTTCAATATAACTTGGTTACGCCGTAGTTGGTGTAATAGTTACGGCGTAGTTATTAGCGGCGTGGAACCTCATTTGACCTAATAGAGTTACGTCGTAGTCCTTGGGGAGAGTTACGCCGTAACCTTCTGATGAGTTGGTATTCTGAGTCACGTTTTAGTTACGGTGTAATGTGAGAGATGAGTTACGCCATAACTTCTTAAAAGTCAGCATACTATGATAAATCTTTGATATTTCTCCAATTCCGCGTCTCTTTAGCTCCAATGCTCGTAATTTACCTGAAAGTGGAAAACAATGGAAAACAAGCGTAAATCCATATAAATGATATAAATTACAAGCATTATCCGGGGAAATTGACACTTAATATTCAGGACTATTTGATGTTATCAAATATCCCCCCACTTGAACTCTACTTGCCCTCAAGTAGACCTTATTAGAAAGATTCCTAAAAAGATATCTCCCAAAACCTGGAAAATATAAGTTTACAAATCCCTTATGCTAGAATAAAACAAAGCCGAACACCTCACGAAATGGGAACAAAACACTCAAATCTCTCAACTATTCTAAGTGTCAATTTCGGGGTGATCACTCAATCGCACAGTCATAGCATGTATTCTAACATAAGTTTGGCGGTTACACAAATATCCACCACTAGAGTTAAGGGCTAAGCAATTCTCGAAGGCAATATGGGTAGGCACGACAAAGGTTAAGGGGTGACTCGTCATTACTAACATGTCACGGCGAAGTGGACAAAATCAATGATACATGACCAAATCCATGGCCAAGACACCAAAGATTGCTCGCTGCATCACTTAGACACGCTTCATGACTAAAGGGTAGGATAAGATATGGGATATATAAATGGTGTAAAATAAAAAACAAGCATGTAGTCTAAATCTATAACCAAGTCATCACCACTTACCGTCCGTTCAAAGTTCAAGCTTTGAAGTCAAGAAACCGGATCATGAAATATTAGGTAGATGTGTCATTAGAGGACTTCGTGATGGGCACACTACCTTTTCTCCAACTGTTGGCATAATTACCAACTCCAATATTCTAATGTGACCGAGGTGGCCTCCTCGATACTAAATCTATAAAGCTCATAACGTAGTGCTTATAACATTGCACTTTTCAATAACTAAATAACATAACAACTATTTTTTTTTTTTTTTCGAATCATTTTTTTTTCAACATAACAATATTAACTAAACATAATATCCCCCACTTGAGATGAACAATGGTAATTTGGGGGGTCTTCAATGATCTTCAGGAATATGTCATCGATGAAAGCGTGATTTCCGAACCTTTCCACTTGAACCTTGAACTTAGGCAAATGATGACTTCCCAATCACAAATAAAGACTACAGGGTAAGCTAAGGTGTATAGGTGTATCGAAACAATATATTGGGTTAACAAAATGAAAGGAATGGCTCAGATGGGTGTAACTAGGGGTATCTTGTACTAAAGGTGAGTGCAACAAAAGGGTTTTACATGGGAGTCGAGAAGTCGAGGTGACTAATCGATAGACACACAATGGTAGGCTATTTGGGTGATAATCCTATAATATTGCCTTCTAAAACTGAAAAGTCCAAATACATCGAGCTAACTCAACATACCTCGTCTATGGTCTCGAAATGATGCAAAGGCCAAGTTCTAAAGTTTACAAGCTACCGGCACACTCATAATTTGGTGGATTTGGGGTAAAATATTAGAAACGGATAAGGCTAATCTCACCATATAATATCAAGGGTTGTATGTGCTCGGCTAAGGTCTAGTCTAGTTAGGTTAAGAAAAACATGTCAAAATTTTAAAAATGGCATAATTTTTCAAAATAAACTAGAAAAACGAGGGCAAAATAATGTTCAAGAGATAATTCTACTCCCGTCCCCCCACTTGAATTGTACAAAGTCCCTTTTGTATTAAGCATTAAATAAAGGTGAAGAGAAAAGTATAATTAGAGCAAGAACTTCCCTAAAATTTGCTCCACAAAGAAAGAAGGCCCACGAAAAAGAGACGTGCCTTCGTATAAGCATCATGAACAAACTTCAATCACTAAAATCACACTACCGACAAGCATAATTCTAAAAAGAAAAAATGAAAAAAAAAACAAAACAAACCTAACTCACTTTCGTTGGAATCACGGTTGCATTTAGCATATGCAACAAGCCTTTTAAACCACTTGGTGTCCCAAGTGGACGAGTGAAGTCTTGTGAGGGTTTACAGGGAACACACCCACAAAGTTCATTTAAAATACTAATACAAGGTTATTGTGTTTTAAAATGAAATAAGTAAAGCAGAGGAAGGTTACATCGTAACTCTTTTGAGGGAGTTACACCGTAACTGGCAAAACCTGACATAAGCTGCAAAGAGAGTGGTTACGGCATAACCATAGAGATGGTATTACGCCGTAATTGGTAATGCGTCTAAAATTTTGCTGCAAAAGGTTGGTTACGGTGTAATCACATAGATGAGTTACGCCGTGACTATGGTCAGATCAGCAAACTGCAGCAGCAATCACTTCCTCGTTTCCTGCAAAAAATGGTTAAAACACAAAACCCTACCTAAATGGAAACAAAATAAAAGAAAGGGATAATTCGAGTTGTCTCCCGAAAGAGCACTTTTCTTTATTAACGAGTCTTTAAGTTAGACTTAGAGCCGCACGGCTACCTGTGCTTGTTGGTCATTTCGTGGATATGGCAATCTCCACGTTGGATCCAACTTACCAAATTCTTATCCCGTTTGTAGCCATCCCCTAATTCTAAACAGCCCGAGTAGAAACTCTTGATTTTTGGGTAAGGGTGGTCAATACCTTTTTCTTTGTCTTCCTCACTGATATCGAGCAGTGGTTAGGCTTGGCTTAACTGCCTCTTGGTCTAATTTTTAAAATTCTTAATCGTTCTCGGCATTTTGAAAATAGTCTTATCATCGTTTATCTTTAGCCATACTAACCCTTCTTTTTCATTTTTATCTAACCCTGACATTTCCTGAAAAGGCTTTCCTAAAATTACTCCCGTAAGTCCATCTTCCACAAATTCGCTTACGTCGTCTAAAACCATAAAGTCCACCAAAAATGAATGAGCTCCAACGAAGACATGGATGTTAGTTACAAACCCAAGAAAGTTATTTCCCTTATATTCTAATTCTTTCTTCATAACTCGGTTGTAGCACTCTTTTGACATGATGTTGACTGGGGAAGTTGTGTCAATAAATGGGTGGAAATCGATGAACCCGATTTTGCATGAGATCTTTAGATAATAAGGGTTTCTATGATGTATGTGGGTTCCTACCTCATGAAATCTAGGTTTATTAGTTTGCAAAAAAGCCTTCACAGAGTTATCTTGCCAATGGGCCATTTCAACATCACTTGAGAGGTCTTCAGTACTGATTCCTAAATTATCCTCTTCCTCGAAGTTGATGAAAACATCAAAATCTCTCCCCGAATCAACCTCACCAGGATCTGGGGGTCACTAAGAAATTCTTCTAAAGCGTCACCAAAACTGCCTACTATGTCAATCGCACATACCTTTTGAGGAGCAGACAGGAGTTCATTAGGTCCAAACGTTGCAATTTCTCCATTAGCTTCAAGAGTTAGCTTTCCAGCAAAGACATCCACCTTAGTATGAGCAGTTGCAAGCATAGGTCTACCTAAAATGACAGGTATTCTGTTGTCTTCCAGAATGTCAAGAATCACAAAATCTACTGGGAAAATAAATTTCTTAATCTTCACAAACACATTTTCAATGATGCCCAACGGCGATTGCATAGATCGATCGGCCATTTCAATTTTCATCTTGGCCGGCTTTAAGTCACCAATCCCCATACGCAGGAACATCCAATGAGGCATTATGCTAATACTTGCTCCAAGATCAGCTAGGGCATTACACATATTGAGACTCCCGATCAAGCAAGAGAGAGTGAAACATCCTGGATCTTTTTCCTTTTGTGGTAGCTCGTTTCTCAAAACAGCTGAACATCTTTCGTTGAGGTGAATAGTCTCGTCATTGCTTAATTCCTGTGGAATATCATCATGATTAGTTTTAATGGGATTATTGATAGGGGAGTTTACCGGTAAAGCTTGGTCCTGAAGTGATTGTCTTTCCATGTTGATTCGTCGCTTAAATTTTTTCCGAAAAGGTTGTCGGTTCTTCAAGGATAGTTTCTACCATGTTGACAGCTTCCTCTTCCCGAGCTGCTAGGTAATCAGTGATGGCTTGCGAACATGAGCTAACACTTTTTTCTAATCCCTTAATCGTATCCTCGTGAATTTTGAGAGAAGAGACTGTATTATCAACGAATGTCTTCATCATTTTTTCAATTCTATTGTCTCATTCCCTTGATTCCTTGATGTGGTCAAGAATCTTTTTCTCAAGATTAATCCCGGTTTTGGTCCCAAACACACTCTTAACCTTCTCAATTCTACAAGCTTTAGCTTCTCTTTCTAACCTTTATTTTTCGAAAATTTCCCCATAATTGTATTCTTGCTTTGTTATCGTCTTCATTACCTTATGATCAAAATTGTCTCTTGTTCCATACCCCGTATCCATATGCCATTTGTAACAATTTTCAGAAATCCGTTGAATACATTCCAAGGCTTGGTCAGGAGTCATGCTAGGAATAGGTCTCGGGGAACCGAGTAGTTCTCGTGTTAGCGCATTAATTCCCCGGTAGAAGACGTAGACGATCTGATGTTTGTTCAAATCATGGGTGGAACATCGATAAAGAAGTTCATTAAATCTTTACCATGCCTGGTAAAGCGTTTCTTCTCCAACTTGAACGAACTGATAGATTTTACCAAGAATTTTAGCCATTTTTTAAGGAGGGCAAAATTGCTGGACGAACTCTTTTCTTAGTTTATCCCATGATCCTTTACATTCATTAGGGAGTTTGTTATACCATCTTTTCGCAGTTCTAGTAAGAGTCATAGGAAAAATCCTTGCGGTGACCGAATAGTTCGGGGTGCCTCTGACGTTGAAAAGAGAGGATAAGTAGAGTACTTTTTCTACGTGATTCTGAACGTCCTCATCTTCATCTCCAGAAAACTTAAGTTCGTGTAACTCTCTAATAAATTGATCTGTAATAGAATATTTTTCAGTACTATAATTGTTACGCCCCGATTCCGGATTTGACCGAAATTTACTTAAATTTTAAAACTTTGACACGGAACGTTTGACTATCACTTTAACTCTTCAAAGAATAGCAAAACTATAACCATTTACCCTTGACAACCCTTTTATAACTTATACTTGTTTACTCTTTTAAAATAATGACCCAAGATTATAATAAAGCCTCATTTATTTGCTATAATAAGGGCTGACGCCGTCACCTTAAATCCGCGACGCCGTCACCCTTAAAGCACATTTTCAGATTTAACACGCGACGGCTCAGAGGACTTATAACCCAACGGCATCAGGTTTTAAACGCGACGCCATCGCTCTTTGAAATGCGACGCCGTCTGAGATTTAACATAGCCTGACGGCTCAGAAGGTTTTTAACCCGACGGCGTCAGGTTCTAAACTTGACGCCATTAGGAGCCCAGACCTGCACATTTGACAGCAAAACTGCACAACCAAACTTGACTCCTTTCAACCAAATTAACACTTGAACCTTTTCAAAATAACAAAAGACCTTACAAACAATAACTAAACCAACCATGAGGTATTTTAATACTTAATTGACCCATCCAACCCAAAATGGGTAGAAATACAATTAAAACCAAACACTCCAAATATTATGACACATACTTGTTGATTGAAGATACTTTATAAAACTATAAAAGACTCTCGAGGGTACAAACTCATCACACGAGCTCGGTATCTATCTAGCTCCTATTATTATATATTACCAACTTCATTAATCAATTCTGTTAATACAAATAAGCCGTAAAAAAGTTTATTTATATTTTACGATCTTCTAATGTTTTGTCGATAACAAACGTAAAATCATTTTAACGAAACAAGTAAAATACGTAAACTGTTTGAGCCAATAGTTTTCTAACACACTTACGTTTTCACATAAAACACTAAATAAGTATAAGTGTTTTTATGATTTAGTAATACGTATGTACAACAACTAGTGTTTACATATTTGGGTAAATATATACTTAAAGTAGTATATACTAAAATGGGTAAAAACTAACAAATGGTATTGACCCATAACCCATGGTTTTATCCAAACCACTTGACTAGGTACATTGAACTCTTGAGATACATTGTATCTAATAAAAAACCTATGGATCAACCCATAACCCATGACCCATGACCCATGGCCCATAACCAAAATACCCATGGGTAAAGAGGAGCGTCCCACGGATCCCTAGCTTTAAGCTAGCCGGATCCCTTGTGGGAGGGATCCGTGGGATCCGAGGAACAGTGAACTTTCTCCTCTATAAATAGTGAGCCATTTCTTCCTTTTGGCTCACCACTTTCACACATACTTTCTCCAAGTATTGTACCTCTCTAACCACTGATCCTAAAGGATCTTTCTATGTAGTTTGTCTTTTGTTTTTGTGTGATTCTCTAGGTTCCTCTTAAAGGCGAGATCACAACTTCTTGAAGTCGAGCAAGCTCAAGTCCATGAGTTGCCATACTTCGTCATCATCAAGACAACTGAGTTTCTCTTGTTGATAGTTCTTTCTTCCTTTGTAGATGTTGTGTTGAAGGCATTAGTGAAGGATGCCAAAAGAGTCAAGACGAAAGCATTAGTGAAAAGTGCTAAACGTTCGTGTCAAAAGCATTAGTGAAGAATGCTAAAGGTGTCAAGACGAAGGCATTAGTGAAAGGTGCCAAGCGTTGTGTCAAAGGCATTAGTGAAGAATGTCTAAGAATCAAATCAAGTGGCATTAGGGAAGAATTCCTAGGTCGTATAATCGATGAGGTGCATCGTTGTACATATAAGTATTTGTTTATTTCCAAGAATGGTGATATCCTTGATGGTGTTGTAATAAAGAGTGGATCTCCTTGAGGTTAGGTGTTGTGTTGTGATGGGTAGTAGTTCCTCCATAGTAATGGAACTAGGTGCTTAGCCTAGTACCTAATAAAGGGTAGGCGACGTTGTGATAGGATTAGTTCTCCTTGGAGTGAAAGAACTCGGTGGTTAGCCTAGCACCGTATAAAGGGTAGGCGACGTTGTGTTAGGTGTGGTTCGCTTTGGTGTGAAAGAACTCGGTATTTAGCTTTGTACCGGGAAAAGGTGTAAGCGACGTTGTGTAGGCTTCTCCGCCATAAGGAGATTGGTGTAGTGTTCTGAACGCTCGAGTAGGTGACTTGGGGAGTGGAGTAGGGCAAGTAAGGTGTCCTTGTAGACGAACCACTATAAATACTTGTGTCGTGGTTATGTGCTTCTTACTTCTTTATCTTTCATTACACGTTTATATATCTATCTATCAACGTCCAACATAAACAACAAAATAGATTGACATAAGTCGATCTAAATATTTAAAAGGAAGTTTTAAATTGGTAAGACTATTCAACCCCCCCCCCTTCTAGTTTTCCACAATTGGTATCAGATCTTCGTTACCAAGTTTCTTAAAGTATGTTGTACTTTAAAAACTTGATACGATCCGTGTATGTTTGAAAACTACAAAGAAGGATTTTTCAAGTCATGTTTTCTTTTAAATCATTTTGTTGGACATTGATAGGTCATCCTAACCTTTTTTGTTTCAAGAAATCTTAATGCTAGGATCTCTCCAAAACCTTCAGTTCTATTCAAAGAATAATGAAGTCAACCTTGAAGAAAGGATCTAAAAGTAATCACAACTTACTCATACCAAGTACAAAGGATTACTTTAAGAGTTTGATAACATCAAATAGTCCTGAATATTAAGTGTCAATTTCTCCCGATAATGCTCGTTATTTATATCATTTATATTGATTTACGCTTGTTTTCCATTGTTTTCCACTTTCTGGTAAATTACGAGCATTGGACCTAAAGAGACGCGGAAATGGAAACATATCTAAAAGATTTATCACAGTATGTTATTTTGAAGAAGTTACGGTGTAACTCATCTCTCACACTACGCCGTAACTATTGCGTGACTCAGTATGCCAACTTATCAGAAGGTTACGGCGTAACTCCTTCCAGAGGTTACGACGTAACTACATTAGGTCAAAAGAGGTTCCACGCCGCTGATACTTACGCCGTAACTGCTGCATCACTTATGACGTAACCAAGTTTATTGAAGACTACGGCATAATCACTCATAAGGTTACGCCATAACCAGCAGATCTAGTGCGTTTTACGAAGAAATAGAAGGTTACGGTGTAACTCCTATATTGGTTACGCCGTAACCCAGATCTGACCTATAAATACCCCACGAATTCCAGCATTTCTAATCATCCCATTCCACACACAACACTCTGAGAACGTGGGAAAAAGCTCAAGGCGGGTCTTGGGGAGCATACGGAGCTGTTTCCAAGGGAGAAGTCACTCCATTACGATAAGCATTAGCGTTTTATATTTCTTTTACTTTCAATTCATGTATTTCGTAACTTTGAATATTGAATTGATTTGCATGATTAATATGAGTGGCTAAGCACCTTTTGGTGCTAGCCTTGTTATGATTCCTTAATTGTTTTGTTTGCGTTTACCTTTACTTCCATACAATTATTTCTAAGTGTATGCATGCATAGTTCATTGGTAGTCACCCTTGGTTCGGTAGTTTTGAATGGCGGTAGAGGCCAATTGCCTAGGAGATATGACCAAATGACCCTAGGTGAGCAAACTGAGACGGGAAGGGTAAGATATGACCAATTGACGTCCCTTTCTACTTGTGCGATTTGACCAACTGATCACCTATCGTTTGGATGAACTTAAGAACTGGGGGGTGTAGTGTCTAAGTTCCTAACGGCCGGGCACTCACTATTATGAATCTAGCATGTAGCGGTACTTAATGACTTGGCTTAGGGGACCAGGAACAACAGGACTTATGACGGTGCGCCTGATTTCTCCTGTGGTGGCATCTTTGTTGATAGGTTAGGGCTAATTAACCAAATGTTGTCCTCTCGAATTTGACCCCACCTGAAGCAATTGGAAGTAAGTAGACATAGACATAACTAGCTAGGATGATTAACTAGGTTAGCACCACTTCTCTCTATTGATTTCTCTTCATCCATTTATCTGCTTTATTTTATTCTGCATAAGTAGTTTAATTAGTTAAATCCCTATCGAAACTATCATTATTCTGTGACATTAGACTTAGTAATAATCCAACACACATAGCTCTTGGGACGACCTCGGCTTTACCATTTACTACACTACACACGACCGGGTACACTGCCCGTTAGTGCACTAGGGTAGACCATAGGTATTGCGAGACACTATACATTTAAGACCTGGTCAGTAAAACCTGCATCAAGTTTTTGGCGCCGCTGTCGGGGAGCTATTTTTAGGGTTTCATATTAAGTTTGTTTTTAATTTTCTTTCTGATAATGTCAGGATACAAGACTCGTAGCTCGAGGCCTTTTCTGGCCACCCCATTCGATGACCCGGAGAAGCAATTTCGAAGAAGGAAAGTCTATTCTCCGGTTCCTATTCACAACATCTTCTCATTTTACGAATCAGACCAATCGGACGCAGAACCAGAGGTCATCAATGAAAACAATATCGATGACCTAACTATGGAGCAATATTTAGAATGACCGAATGAGAACTGCCAACGAAGCTTCACTCAAGATTCTCACACTAAAAAATACTCTATTCCAGATCATATTATTCGAGAGTTACATAAACTTGAGTTTTCTGGAAATGAAGATGAGGACGCTCAGAATCACGTTGAAGAAGTTCTCCACTTGTCCTCTCTTTTCAACGTCAGAGGTACTCTAAGCTATTCAGTCACTGCAAGAATTTTTCCTATGACTCTTTCGGGGACAGTGAAAAGATGGTATAACAAACTCCCTCACGATTTTAAAGGAGCATGGGATAAACTTAGAAAAGAATTTGTCCTGCAATTTTGCCCTCCTTAAAAAATGGCCAAGCTTCTGGGGAAAATCTATCAATTCGTTCAGGTTGGAGAAGAAACGCTTTACCAAGCATGGGAAAGATTTAATGAGCTTCTCTATCGATGCCCTACTCATGATTTAAACAAACATCAGATCGTATACGTCTTCTATCGTGGGATTAATGCGCAAACACGAGAACTTCTCGATTCGCCAAGACCTATTCCTAGCATGACTCCTGATCAGGCCCTGGAATGTATTCAGCGGATTTCTGAACATTGCTACAAGTGGCACATGGATACAGGGTACGGACCGAGAGACAATTTTGATCAAAAGGTAATGAAGACGATAACAAAGCAAGAATACAATTACGGGGAAATTTTCGAAAAACTAAGGTTTGAAAGAGAAGCTGAAGCATGCAGAGTTGAAAAGGTTAAGAGCGTGTTTGGGACCAAAACTGGGAGCGATCTTGAAAGAAAAATTATTGACCACATCAGGGAATCAAGAGAACGAGATGATAGGATTATTGATTCGATAAAAATCAATAATATGAGAAGTGTAGTATTACGGGGTAACTCAAACGTGTTAGGTTTGAGCACCGAGATCGTTCCGAACGAGGGTTGAATGGAATTTCCAACTCACGTCGCGATTATCGGGATTTGAATGTGTTAAAAGAGAATTTGAGGATTTCTAAACTACGGGGCAAGAAATAATAATAAAAGGCATATAAATCTACTAATCCTAAGGTGCAAACAAGTAATCTCAATTAAGTACGTAAATAGAACTAAAGACGCAAATTATTTTATGCTAAAAAAAACGTATTCTAAAATGCAAATTAATCTATTTTAACCCCTAAAAGTGATTAATATTTCTCTAAAAATGTGATTTAAAAAATATCTAAAATTTAAAACTATTTTTTTTTTTTGGTTTTTTTGATTTTTGATTTTTTTAAAATAGCGAAATATATTTTTTTTGACTTTTTAATTTTTTTTAATAATTTTTTTTTTTTTTTTAAAACTAATTTAACTAATTAAAGTTTAAACTAAAATTTAAATGACAAACTACAACTAGTGACGATTAATATTAAGCTAAGAGAATGATACTAAAAAGACTTAACAAGCATCATACGAAAAATTAAACGTAACGGTAAACTAATATTCTAAGCTAAAAATGATAAAAAGTTAAGAGAATAAAACCCGGTGATGAAACGAGAGGAATAAAACCACCCGATCTTATAAGCACAAATTAACACAAAAGTTTACAACTTTATTAATCTTATCAACTAATTAGTAAGTAAAGTTTAAAACTTTATTCACTAACAAGCTTAAAAATTACTAAAGTTTCAAACTTTATGTATTAAAAATGCTTAAAGACCCTTAAGCTCCGGCCTAGCGGTAGAGATGATGAGAAATCAAAGAAAAACAAGAACTTTATTAGAGGTTAGCAATAATAAGCAATAATAAGTAATAATAAGCACTACTACTAAATGTAATAAACTAAAAGTGATCTAAAAATTAAAAAGATTTAAACTTTATAACTAAAAACTATTAGATCTAAGTCCACCCGAAGCCAAGTTGTTCCATCCGAAGATTAAACGTGAATCGGGTATATTTAAGGACTTGATCTAAATGAACAAGCTATTAAATAGCTTATTGTTCAATAAAAACTTAAAAAGTTGCAACCTTTATATGAAAAACTTGATAAAACTAATAAATCTAATTAATAAGCTAAAAAATAGAAAATGTGCTCTCAAACTTAAGAGATGTCAAAGCTTATTTGTAAAATAAGCCGAGCTTAATAAGCTCATGCATTTCTTTTGTTGTTTGAATCGAGCTAGAGGATGAAGAAGAGAAAAGATAATAAGACATAATAAGCTAAAACTTATAAAAATGTAAACTTTTTATAAAATAAGTGAAATAAAACTATTTATGAAAAGTATTAAAGAAAGTTTTATAGAAGAAAAACAAATAAAAGAGCTTAATGGATAAACTTATAGAAAAAAGCTAACCCAAAAAGCAAAACCTAAATAAGTTATAATAAGCTAATAAGCTAATATAGCTTAATAGGTAAGAAAAGAAAAAGAAAATAAAGAAAGAGATGAGAAGAAGAAATAAGATGTAAAGATAATAAATAAGATGAACTAACTTGAAAGAAATAAATAAAACTTTTATAAAACTAAATAAGCATTAAAATTACAAGAGTTTGGGTACAAAAATAAAATAAAAGATATGTTTAAATGAGGTGAGGGGGTGGGTTTTTATAGACCCACAAGTTACACTTTGGCCCCTAATAATATTTCATAATGGCCCCTAAACTATTAGAGCTTGGTACAAAAAATTCCCTATTAAAACTTGGTCCCCAAGTTTTTATAACAAAGCACAGATTGCATTTTCATTTCGTTGGTATGCAGTTGGGCTTGGACAGGACTCGTTGGGCCTCAAGAGTATAAGCTGGGCATGGGCTTCAGCTGGAATGGGCTTGGATCTCGCTAGGACTTCAGCTTGGCCGGATGTTGGGCCTCGTGGGTCACTTGGGCCTGGAATTTCGTGGCTATGCAGCTGGGATGAGACATTCAACATTTGAGCTTCATGATAAAAAAATGTCTACAATTTTGTCATTAGTGGGATTTGAACCCAAGACCTCTTGCTTAGAAAACATGTCTCCACCCACTAGACCAAGAGTCTTTTTGTGTTTAATGTTGCATTTAATTTTCCTTTAAGCTTCTTTTCTTGCTGATCCATTTTCTTTCTTTTCTTTCTTCTATTTTTCTTTTTCTTCTTAATTAATTAATTCTTCGTTTGGTCTTTAAAATTTTCTTTTCTTGCCTTGATGCTCCAAATAAAATTATCATTGGTCCCGTAACTTCGTGCTCCTTCCATTCTCGTGCTCGTTTTTGTCCATTTGTCTTCTTTTTATCCATTTTACAATATCCGTTACCTGCACATACATAAACACAAAAACACAAATATTTATGGCTTTAGGGGTTAGTTTTTGGTATTTTTGGTCCGGTTTTGATAAAGAAAAAGGTATATGTTTTCACATATACCAAAATACCCCAGACGAGAAGATTGTCGTGTCCTCACGCAATGTAATCAACTCACGCTTCTAAAAACAAAGATTTCAATCTCTTTCTACTAAACCTATGAAAAGTAGCAAAGATTCCTCAAAAGAGATTAAGAAACCCTTATTTCTAAAAACGCCCCGTTTACCTTTTAATTCACATATAGATATTACGGTTAAGCACATTCCAATTATGAGTGACGGTTTGTTGAACTTTCATGTCGATCAATAACTCCAACATTTTTCAAACGACACGTTAGGATCACGGAGTAAGAAACACAACACAGCGTGAAGTGACCATACGGATAGAATACATCGTCTCTGATTTTTCACAAGTCCCCAAACTAAGCGTAAAATCGAAATCATTGTTAAATATGACTTTAGATGCTAACACTACCCATGGAAGTTACTTGTGTAATTACCTTTTGCTCCCATTTTCCTATTTCCTCTAGATTTTTTTTATTTTTGTGAGAAATGAATTTCTTCATAATTCTCGTTTCGATAAGATTTATTCCACTAAAGATATAAAGCTAAGTCGGTAATTAGTTATCCACCTTCCCTCGAAAACCATTGCACACAAGAATGAGGTCCACATCAAGGTCCTAATTTCACACGATTTAGGGAGAATATCCTTTTATGGCGACCGAGACAACTCATCTACGAGTCCGAAACGAAGCTTTATTTAGACATCTCCGGATCCGAAGTTTGGCTTAACACTATTTCAAAGACATTTGCATTTTTGCAATTTAAGCCCTTGGTCTTTTTAACTACTAACTCAACGGGATCACCGTTTTATCAAAAGTCTTATTATGACTTTGGATTTTTCCTCTGCTTTTATAGAAGTCTATGACAACTTTTATAGCTTTGGATTTTTAATTTTAAAACATTTGGGCTTTATTTCATGTTAATTTTTGTGCCAAACTCCAAACCCTACGGCTTTTATAACAATAGAAACAATAGCGAAAACTATCGGAATCAGTTGTCTATTACACGTAACACTCGACAAGTACCTCGATGTGTACCAAACTCTCATGGGCAAAGATTCTCTAAAGAAGATAAAAAACTAACTATCGTCAAAAACTCAACATCTCTAATTATTATTAGCAGATATGGGGTGAAACAATCTTGTGGGAACAAAAAGCCATAAGTACCTTCGATGGGCTCTAAAGAGAACCAACTACTCCACGCTTAGCATCTAAACTCATAAGTAACTCTATCATTTCTCGATCTCCGCAAATTTAAAATCCCAAATAATGAGATCCGCGGATGCTTAGCCGATAATTTTTTAGATTATCTATGGTTAAGGGAACAAGCTAGGGCTCAACACGCCCGGTCAAGTCAGAATTCTATTCCTACTCTCACCAGCGGAAAGTCAACAAGATGTCAAAACATATATTAACTTAGCAAATGCTTTGTCTAATGAAATCAAGTCATGCATATTTAAAATCACTCAGGGAAACTTGCAAATTCTTGGCCTTGTGAGCTAGAATTCGCATTTTATAGCTTCTTGTCTAAGAGACTAGCAAACTTTTCAATCAAAAAGACTTAACAAAAGCTTCAAAAAATTTTAAATTTTCTCATTTTTGCACAAATTTTTCTTTTTTCAATTTCTAAAGAAAAACGAGGTTGCACGAGTACACGGCAAAGTGCTAGGCAAAAATCTAATCGAAAGATTACCCACCCCAGACTAAAATCAAACATTGTCCTCAATGTCTAAAGGTACGGGTTCTCAACGCAAATCTAAAGCCATTGGTTAGTTATGCTAATAGATAAACGATAATCGATAAAGATTTTGGATATCGGATTTCCATAAGAGCGTCGAAACATGAAACTCGAGTGGAGAAAAGACAAAACTTCGAGCACGAGAGTCTTCATATTTCGAGGAAAATCCTGGACATAAACAACAACAACACGAAACACGAGAAATGGAAGAGGCAAACCTCCTCACGTCACTTATTAGAAAACATAAATAAGATAAAAGGATAAGCATGGGGTGCCTCCCACGAAGCGCTACTGTTTTTGGTCACCGAGTCGCTAGCCTGACTCGTCCCCGAATTCATTTGTCCTTGGGGAAACAAGTGGAAGGGATACCCGGATCAAAGATGGTATCCTCACTCCGGAGTGAAAGAGAAAGGGTGGGTTGGGAGGGGAATAAAATGTCGGGCTCAAGCACATAAGGGATAACTCCTCCCAAACTCACATAAGGTATATCAAGAAAGAATGATCCATCATCCGGTGGTTTTGCGGGTGGAGTCGGGATGACGGATCAAAGAGAAACGACTCCATAGAAGAAGGGAGTCCATGGTACAGAGAAATGTAGTTCAAAGGTTTATCAATGAAGGCATCTAAGAGAGGATCCTTTTTTCGGAAAACTTTTGTGATATGAATGTCTTCTTCGATGAGTATCCCAGGGTTAAAAATCTTGTCCTCGGAAAGGAACGAAATCAACGTATCATCTACGTGAAAATCCTCACGAGAAGAGGAATCACTCTCGGATAAAAAATAGTGTGGGACCTCAATATCAATAAGCTCATCAGTCGAAATCTTCACTTTCTTATCTTTCTTCGGGTAGAATGGATCATCATATTCATTTTCTTCATTCTCGGAAAGAATCGAGTTGGTGGGAGCAAGTTCATCGGTGAACTTCTCGAAGTAAATCGACGGATCTTGATATAACAAATATTCAATTTCGCGTAAGTCGGCTCTAAAATCAAAGACGTCATCCTCACTTCCCGGTGGAAGAGGATCCATGCGAACGAGTTCATCGGCGAACTCCTCGAGAAGTAAATCAATGGAAGAATCCTTGAGCTCGGGCTCCGAAGGATTAGTAGACTGCTTGACTTCTTTAATTTCATTTTCTTTCGGAGAGAGTGAAGAGAGCATTTCTTCAATTAAACGAATATCTCCCTCGATGTCGATGTCGGCATTATCAATTTCCGGTGAAATTGAATCACTTTTTAAATAAGCCTCGATTTCTTCCATGATAGAATCATCCTCCTCAAATTTAGTGAGGGAAGAGGAAGAATCAAAAATGATTTGTTTAGAAGAAAGTTCAATATTTTCAGAAGAAGGAGTGGGATTGCCACTCAAAGAAAACTCGACGTTCTTAAGTTCAACACAACAAACAGAAAGCGGAGGTGGGACAAGTGGTGTGCTCTTAGAGCTAGCATTTTCCACCACAACCGTTGTAGACTCTTTTTCTAATTTCTTTTGTTCAGCACGTATTGTTGATAAACTCTTAACCGTAAAACGTGAAAGACTCGGATCAATTCTAGATGGTTTAGGCCCAACTTTTTGAACCACCGGAGGTTGGACGCTACTTCCGTTATTAGTAAGAATTCCCGGGTCCTTTGTCACCTCGGTGTCATTAATTTTGGCCACATCATATTGGTAGGTTAGAGATTTGGAAGTATGGTTAACATTGAACGTGACGGCTTCATTTCCTACTCGTAAAGTGATCTCTCCTTCATACACATCAATCAACGCATGGCCCGTCCTTAAGAAGCTCCTTCCGAGAATGAGGGATACTCGGCGGTCGGCATCAAAATCAACGACAACAAAATCCGCGGGGAAATCGAACGTCCCCACTTTAACAAAAACATCCTCGGCTATACCGATTGGTTTTGTCGTAGTACGGTCGGCTAGCTCGAGGGTCATACACGTTGGGGTAAGTGGGGCCAATGAAAGCTTTTCATAGATTGATTTCGGCATCAAATTGATACTCGCGCCAAGATCGGCCAAGGCGGAGCATTGAATAATTCCTTGAAAATCGCACGGAATGAGGAACTTGCCGGGGTCACCTAACTTTTCGGGAAGTTTCTTGAGAATAACCGCCGAACAATTCTCATTCAAAGACGTTTTTTCCAAATCCACAATTTTCTCTTTGTTACTTAATAATCCCTTTAGTGTCGAAACAAACTTAGGCATGAGAAGAAGAGCATCCGCGAAGCTAATTTCGAAGTGAAGATCTTGAAATATTTGAAAGAATTTTTCCATTTGAATATTTGCTTGTTCACGTTGCTTTTGATCATTCATCCTTGACGGGTACGGAAGTGTCGTTTTCCGATTAGTCTTTTCAGCACTAACCGGAGCATCCTTGGGCTCAGACGTCGGGACAACCGTGGGTTGGACATTCTCGGTAATCCCCTTATTAGTAGGAAGCACCGGGTCCTTTGTCACCCCGGTCTCACGGTCTACCACACGAGACGGAGAAGAATAAAATAATGGTAGGAGTCGTGGGTCCATCGTAAGCAACACCACTTCGGGTAGTGATCGCTTTCATATCACCTCTCGGGTTGGGAATCGTATTACTCGGAAGAGAACCGGAACCCGAGTGTTGAGAATAAGAAGTAGAAGCTTGATTAGCTTGAAAGAAACTAGCCATCATATTCCTCATTTCACTCATCTGCTTGTTACTCGTAGCTTCCATTTCTCTTTTGAAATCATTCCTCATGCTGGTAATTTGAGTTTGCAAATTTTTAATGGTATTATCGGAGTTCTTCATGTAAGTTAGAAAATCATTGTTCGGAGCAGCTTGATGAGGTGGTTGATACGGTTGTTGATAAACTTGAGGTGGAGGAGCTTGGTAGTTTTGATTACCATGATTGAGATTAGCTCCTCGGTTTTGATTGTAAGATTGGTTTTGATAACGGTTTTGATTATGGTTTTGGTTTTGTTGAGGAATGGGTGCAAAACCGGGTGGTCCCATTTGGTTGGCACGGTATCCTTGGTTTTGATTTTGAACCGGATTAGCAGATGCTACGGAAGCATTTCTGAGATCGCCATCGGTGGCTTGACAATTATAGTACAGATGAGGGCCACCGCAAATAACACATGTTTCGGTTACGGCTTTGACTGGTTCGATTTCGAATCTTAAACTCTCTCATCATAGAATTAATAGCATCAGTCAGCCCACTCAACTCACTCCTCTAAACATAGTTATCATTAGTAGCAATCTTAGAAACAACCGGTCGGTTTCTAGACGAGACAACTTTTGACTTATTTTCGATAATCGTTCTAATATCGGTGGGCATACGACTCAAGATGTTACCACCGGCGGCCGCGTTAAGCGAATCTTGATCGGACGGCGTTAAAGCATTGTAGAACGTATCAATTTGATGAAGATCGGTAAAACCGTGATTTGGGCATTTACGTAAAAGTTCCTTGAATCTATCCCATGCTTCTCCAAAACTTTCATCGAATTTTTGTTGAAAATTAATGATTTGATTTCGTAACATTGTAATTTTCGAAGGAGGAAAGAATTGATTCACAAACTTCTTAGAAAGATCGGCCCATGTTGTAATTGATTGAGGGGGTTCTTTTTCGAGCCAAGTCCGGGCTGCCCCTCAAGGGAAAATGGAAACAATCTCAATTTAATTGACTCATGAGTGACGCCCCGAAAGTTTATCGTAGAAGCAACTTGATTAAACCAACGGAGGTGTGCGTGGGCCTCCTCATGATCCAAACCACAAAAAGGTTTATTTGAAACCAATTGAATTAAGTTCGTTTTTAGTTCAAAATTCTCGGCATCAAGTGGTGGAACAACGATAGCATCACCATAGCCGTCTACGGGAGCTTGAAGTAATTCGATCATCGTTCGAGTATCTGCCATGACGACGGGTTCTTCAACGATAGTACGTAACTTGGGTACGTCTATTCTACGATTACGATTACGTCGTGGATCGAGAACGAGCGCATGCACAAAAAATTCAAAATCAAAATTTAAATAGGAAAAATAAATTTGAAAAAGGAAAATCTTTTTGGTTTTTATATTTAAGAAAACTTTTGAAAACACAATTTTTTGGTAACCGTCGCGTCAACCGGTGCTCGGTAGCTCCCAAAAGTACGCAGAGCGGAACGAAGAGTGGATAGTTCTTCAGTCTGCAATTTAATGTCAAGACTTTCCTTATACCCCGTGTATAGGTTGCACTTCTGAGGGTGAGCCGACGTAACAATTGACGTTTCAGTTTTTTTTTTTTTTTTTTTTTTTTAATTTTTATGGTTTTGTAAACACTCTAGGAAGAATGTTTTGGTTTTTTAGATTTTTTTTGGGTTTTTGAAAAAGATATATATACAAAAATGACGGTAACTTCACTCGGGGAAGGATCTTCAAATGCACGCGATTCGAGACGGAAATACGAAAATTCACTACAAGCCCTCCCCGGCAGCGGCGCGAAAAATTGATTCGATAAAAATCAATAATATGAGAAGTGTAGTATTACGGGTAACTCAAACGTGTTAGGTTTGAGCACCGAGATCGTTCCGAACGAGGATTGAATGGAATTTCCAACTCACGTCGCGATTATCGGGATTTGAATGTGTTAAAAGAGAATTTGAGGATTTCTAAACTACGGGGCAAGAAATAATAATAAAAGGCATATAAATCTACTAATCCTAAGGTGCAAACAAGTAATCTCAATTAAGTACGTAAATAGAACTAAAGACGCAAATTATTTTATGCTAAAAAAAACGTATTCTAAAATGCAAATTAATATATTTTAACCCCTAAAAGTGATTAATATTTCTCTAAAAATGTGATTTAAAAAATATCTAAAATTTAAAACTATTATTTTTTTTTTTTTTTTTTTTTAAACTAATTTAACTAATTAAAGTTTAAACTAAAATTTAAATGACAAACTACAACTAGTGACGATTAATATTAAGCTAAGAGAATGATACTAAAAAGACTTAACAAGCATCATACGAAAAATTAAACGTAACGGTAAACTAATATTCTAAGCTAAAAATGATAAAAAGTTAAGAGAATAAAACCCGGTGATGAAACGAGAGGAATAAAACCACCCGATCTTATAAGCACAAATTAACATAAAAGTTTACAACTTTATTAATCTTATCAACTAATTAGTAAGTAAAGTTTAAAACTTTATTCACTAACAAGCTTAAAATTTACTAAAGTTTCAAACTTTATGTATTAAAAATGCTTAAAGACCCTTAAGCTCCGGCCTAGCGGTAGAGATGATGAGAAATCAAAGAAAACAAGAACTTTATTAGAGGTTAGCAATAATAAGCAATAATAAGTAATAATAAGCACTACTACTAAATGTAATAAACTAAAAGTGATCTAAAAATTAAAAAGATTTAAACTTTATAACTAAAAACTATTAGATCTAAGTCCACCCGAAGCCAAGTTGTTCCATCCGAAGATTAAACGTGAATCGGGTATATTTAAGGACTTGATCTAAATGAACAAGCTATTAAATAGCTTATTGTTCAATAAAAACTTAAAAAGTTGTAACCTTTATATGAAAAAGTTGATAAAACTAATAAATCTAATTAATAAGCTAAAAAATAGAAAATGTGCTCTCAAACTTAAGAGATGTCAAGGCTTATTTGTAAAATAAGCCGAGCTTAATAAGCTCATGCATTTCTTTTGTTGTTTGAATCGAGCTAGAGGATGAAGAAGAGAAAAGATAATAAGACATAATAAGCTAAAACTTATAAAAATGTAAACTTTTATAAAATAAGTGAAATAAAAACTATTTATGAAAAGTAATAAAGAAAGTTTTATAGAAGAAAAACAAATAAAATAGCTTAATGGATAAACTTATAGAAAAAAGCTAACCCAAAAAGCAAAACCTAAATAAGTTATAATAAGCTAATAAGCTAATATAGCTTAATAGGTAAGAAAAGAAAAAGAAAATAAAGAAAGAGATGAGAAGAAGAAATAAGATGTAAAGATAATAAATAAGATGAACTAACTTGAAAGAAATAAATAAAACTTTTATAAAACTAAATAAGCATTAAAATTACAAGAGTTTGGGTACAAAAATAAAATAAAAGAGATGTTTAAATGAGGTGAGGGGGTGGGTTTTTATAGACCCACAAGTTACACTTTGGCCCCTAATAATATTTCATAATGGCCCCTAAACTATTAGAGCTTGGTACAAAAAATTCCCTATTAAAACTTGGTCCCCAAGTTTTTATAACAAAGCACATATTGCATTTTCATTTCGTTGGTATGCAGTTGGGCTTGGACAGGACTCGTTGGGCCTCAAGAGTATAAGCTGGGCATGGGCTTCAGCTGGAATGGGCTTGGATCTCGCTAGGACTTCAGCTGGGCCGGATGTTGGGCCTCGTGGGTCACTTGGGCCTGGAATTTCGTGGCTATGCAGCTGGGATGAGACATTCAACATTTGAGCTTCATGATAAAAAAATGTCAACAATTTTGTCATTAGTGGGATTTGAACCCAAGACCTCTTGCTTAGAAAACATGTCTCCACCCACTAGACCAAGAGTCTTTTTGTGTTTAATGTTGCATTTAATTTTCCTTTAAGCTCCTTTTCTTGCTGATCCATTTTCTTTCTTTTCTTTCTTCTATTTTTCTTTTTCTTCTTAATTAATTAATTCTTCGTTTGGTCTTTAAATTTTTCTTTTCTTGCCTTGATGCTCCAAATAAAATTATCATTGGTCCCGTAACTTCGTGCTCCTTCCATTCTCGTGCTCGTTTTTGTCCATTTGTCTTCTTTTTATCCATTTTACAATATCCGTTACCTGCACATACATAAACACAAAAACACAAATATTTATGGCTTTAGGGGTTAGTTTTTGGTATTTTTGGTCCGGTTTTGATAAAGAAAAAGGTATATGTTTTCACATATACCAATAGGATTGAAAAATTGATGAGGACATTCGTGGATAAAACAATCTCTTCTATCAAAATGCACGATGATAGGATTAAAAGATTGGAAAAGAGTGTTAGTTCATGTTCAGAATCTATCTCTGAGTATTTAGCAGCTAGGGAGGAGGAAGTTGTCCATACTGTAGAAACTATCCTCGAGGAACCTTTGACCTTTTCAGAAAAAGTTAAGCGACGAATCAGCATGGAGAGACAGTCACTTCTGGACCAAACTTTGCCGGTAAACCCTCCTATCAATAACCTTGTTAACACTAATCATCATGATATTGCGCAGGAGTTAGGTATTGATGAGACAATTCACCTCAACGAGAGATGCTCAGCGGTTTTGAGGAACGAGCTACCGCAAAAGGAAAAGGATCCAGGATGCTTCACTCTCCCTTGCTATATCAAGAGTCTAAACATGTGTAATGCCCTAGCTGATCTTGGAACAAGTATTAGCATAATGCCTCGTTTGATGTTTTTGCGTATGGGAATTGGTAACTTAAAGCCAACCAAGATGAAAATTGAAATGGCTGACCGATCTATGCAATCGCCATTGGGAATTGTTGAAAATGTGTTGGTGAAGATTAAGAAATTCCTTTTCCCAGTAGATTTTGTGATTCTTGACATTCCAGAAGACAACTGTATACCAGTCATTTTACGAAGACCTATGCTTGCCACTGCTCATACTAAGGTGGATGTCTTTGCTGGAAAGTTGACTCTTGAAGCTAATGGGGATATTGCTACTTTCGGACCTAATGAACATTTGTCTACCCCGGAGAAGGTGTGTGCAATTGACCTCATAGGAAATTTTGGTGAGGCTTTATAAAAATTTCTTAGCGACCCCCCGGATCCTGGAGAGGTCCAGGGAGAGATTTTGATGTTTTCGTCAATTTTGAGGAAGAGGATAACTTAGGATTGAGAGCTGAAGACCTCTGTAGTGACATCGAGATGGCCCATTGGCAAGATAAATCTGGCAAAACTTTTTCACGACCTGACCAACCTAAATTTCATGAGATAGGAACACGCATACATCATAGAACCCATATTATCTTAAGATCTCATGTAAAATCGGGTTCATCGACTTCCACCCATTTATTGACACTACTTCCCCAGTCAACATCATGTCAAAAGAATGCTACAACTAAGTTATGAAGAAAGAACTAGAATATAAGGGGAATGATTTTCTTGGATTTGCAACTAACATCCATATCTTCGTTGGAACCTATTCATTCTTGGTAGACTTTATGGTTCTAGACGACGTACGTGAATTTGTGGAGGACGGTCTTACGGGAGTAATTTTAGGGAAGCCCTTTCAGGAAATGTCGGGTTTAGATAAAAATGAAAACGAAGGGTTAGTATGGATAAAGATTAACGATGACAAGACTATTTTCAAAATGCCGAGAACGATCAAGAACTTTAGAAATTGGACCAAGAGGCAGTTAAGCCAAGCTCAACCTTTACTCGATATCAGCGAGGAAGACAAGGAAAAAGGCATTGATCACCCCTACTAGAAAATCAAAGGCTTCTACTTAGGCTGTTTAGAATTGGGAAATGACTACAAAAGGGATGAGAATTTGGTAAGTTGGATCCAGCGTGGAGATTGCCATGTCTACGAAATGACCAGCAAGCACTGGTAGCCCCGCAGGTCCGAGTCTAACTTAAAGACTTGTAAATAAAGAAAAGTGCTCTTTCGGGAGACAACCCGAATTATCCCTTTCTTTTATTTTATTTCCTTTTCTGTTGGGTTTTGTGTTTTCTAACTATTTTTGCAGGAAACGAGGAAGTAATTGCTGCTGCAGTTTGCTGATCTGCACAGAGTGACGGCGTAACTCATTTTTGTGATTATGCCGTAACCAACATTTTAGCAGCAGAATTCTTGACGCATTACCAATTACGGCATAATACCATCTCAGTGGTTATGCCGTAACTTCTCGCTTTGCAGTTCATTCCAGGTTTTGCCAGTTACGACGTAATTCCCTCATAGGAGTTACGACGTAACTTTCCTCTGCTTTAATTCTTTCATTTTAAAACACAATAACCTTGTATTAGTTTTTAAATGAACTTTGTGGGTGTATTCCCTATAAACCCTCACGAGACTTCACTCGTCCACTTGGGACACCAAGTGGTTTAAAAGACTTGTTGCATGTGCTAAATGCAACCGTGATTCCTACGAAAGTGAGTTAGGTTTGTTTTTCGTTTTTCATTTTTTCTTTTTTAGAATTATGCTTGTCGGTATTGTGATTTCAGGGATTGAATTTTGTTCATGACGCTTATACGAAGGCACGTTTCTTTTTCGTGGGCCTTCTTCTTTATGGAGAAAATTTCAGGGAAGTTCTCGCTCTAATTCTACCTTTCTCTTCACCTTTATTTTAATGCCTAGTACAAAAGGGACTTTGTACAGTTCAAGTGGGGGGACGGGAGTAGAATTATCTCTTGAACTTTTTTTCGTCCTCATTTTTCTAGTTTATTTTGAAAAATTATGCCATTTTTAAAATTTTGACATGTTTTTCTTAACCTAACTGGATTAGACCTTAGCCGAGCACATACAACCCTTGATATTATATGGTGAGATTAGCCTTATCCGTTTCCAATATTTTACCCCAAATCCACCAAATTATGAGTGTGTCGGTAGCTTGTAAACTTTAGAACTTGGCCTTTGCATCATTTCGAGACCATAGACGAGGTATGTTGAGTTAGCTCGATGTATTTGGACTTTCCAGTTTTAGAAGGCAATATTATAGGATTATCACCCAAACAGCCTACCATTGTGATTCTATCGATTAGTCACCTCAACTTTTCGACCCCTATGTGAAACCCTTTTGTTGCACTCATCTTTAGTGCAAGATACCCCTAGATACACCCTTCTGAGCCATTCCTTTCATTCTGTTAACCCGATATATTTTTTCGATACACCTATACACCTTAGCCTACCCTGTAGTCTTTATTTGTAATTGGGAATTCATCATTTGCCTAAGTTCAAGATTCGAGTGGAAAGGTTCAGAAATCACGCTTTCACCGACAACATTTCTGAAGATCATTGAAGACCCCCAAATTCCCATTGTTCATCTCAAGTGGGGGGATATTATGTTAGTATTGATTGTTATGTTGAAAAAAAATGATTTGAAAAAATAAATAAATAATTGTTATGATTATGATTATTGTAAAGTGCGTTGTTATAAGCACTGTAGTATGAGCTTTATGGATTTAGTATCGAGGAGGCCACCTCGGTCACATTTGAATATTGGAGTTGGTAGTTATGCCAACAGTTGGATAAAAGGTAGTGTGCCCATCACGATGTCCTCTAATAACACATCTACCTTGCATTTCATGATCTGGTTTCTTGGCTTCTAAGCTTGAACTGTGGGCGGACGGTAAGTGGTGATGACTTGGTTATAGGTTTAGACTACCTGCTTGTTTTCTATTTTACACCAATTATACATCCCATGTCTTATCCTACCTTTTTAGTCATGAAGCATGTCTAGGTGATGCAGCGTGCAATCTTTGGTGTCTTGGCCATGGATTTGGTCATGTATCATTGATTTTGTCCACTTCGTCGTGACATGTTAGTAATGACGAGTCACCCCTTAACCTTTGTCGTGTCTACCCATATTGCGTTCTAGAATTGTTTAGCCCTTAACTCTAGTGGTGGAGATTTGTGTAACCGCCAACCTTATGATAGAATACATGCTATGACTGTGCGATTGAGTGATCACCCCGAAATTGACACTTAGAATAGTTGATAGATTTGAGTGTTTGTTCCCCTTTCGTGAGGTGTTCGGCTTTATTTTATTCTAGCATAAGGGATTTGTAAACTCATATTTTCCAGGTTATGGGAGATATCTTTTTAGGAATCTATCTAATAAGGTCTACTTGAGGGCAAGTAGAGTTCAAGTGGGGGGATATTTTATAACATCAAATAGTCCTGAATATTAAGTGTCAATTTCCCCCAATAATGCTCGTTATTTATATCATTTATATGGATTTACGCTTGTTTTCCATTGTTTTCCACTTTCAGGTAAATTACGAGCATTGGAGCTAAAGAGACGCGGAAATGGAAACATATCTAAAATATTTATCACAGTATGCTATTTTGAAGAAGTTACGGCGTAACTCATCTCTCACACTACGCCGTAACTATTGCGTGACTCAGTATGCCAACTTATCAGAAGGTTACGGCGTAACTCCTTCCAGAGGTTACGATGTAACTACATTAGGTCAAAAGAGGTTCCACGCCGCTGATATTTACGCCGTAACTGCTGCATCACTTACGATGTAACCGAGTTTATTGAAGACTACGGCGTAACCACTCATAAGTTTACGCCGTAACCAACAGATCTAGTGCGTTTTATGAAGAAATAGAAGGTTACGGCGCAACTCCTATATTGGTTACGCCGTAACCTAGATCTGGCCTATAAATACCCCACGAATTCCAGCATTTCTAATCATCCCATTCCACACACAACACTCTGAGAACGTGGGAAAAAGCTCAAGGTAGGTCTTGGGGAGCATACGAAGCTGTTTCCAAGGGAGAAGTCACTCCATTACGATAAGCATTAGCGTTTTATATTTCTTTTACTTTCAATTCATGTATTTCGTACCTTTGAATATTGAATTGATTTGCATGATTAATATGAGTGGCTAAGCACCTTTTGGTGCTAGCCTTGTTATGATTCCTTAATTTTTTTGTTTGCGTTTACCTTTACTTCCGTACAATTATTTCTAAGTGTATGCATGCATAGTTCATTGGTAGTCACCTTTGGTTTGGTAGTTTTGAATGGCGGTAGAGGCCAATTGCATAGGAGATATGACCAACTAACCCTAGGTGAGCGGACTAAGATAGGAAGGGTAAGATATGACCAACTGACGACTCTTTCTACTTGTGCGATTTGACCAACTGATCACCTATCGTTTGGATGAACTTAAGAACTGGGGGGTGTAGTGTCTAAGTTCCTAACGGCCGGGCACTTACTATTATGAATCTAGCATGTAGCGGTACTTAATGACTTGGCTTAGGGGACCAGGAACAACAGGACTTATGACGGTGCGCCTGATTTCTCCTGTGGTGGCATCTTTGCTGATAGGTTAGGGCGAATTGACCAAATGTTGTCCTCTCGAATTTGACCCCACCTGAAGTAATTGGAAGTAATTAGACGTAGACATAACTAGCTAGGATGATTAACTAGGTTAGCACCACTTCTCTCTATTGATTTCTCTTCATCCATTTATCTGCTTTATTTTATTCTGCATTAGTAGTTTAATTAGTTAAATCCCTATCGAAACCATCATTATTCTGTGACATTAGACTTAGTAATAATCCAACACACATAGGTCTTGGGACGACCTCGGCTTTACCATTTACTACACTACACACGACCGGGTACACTGCCCGTTAGTGCACTAGGGTAGACCATAGGTATTGCGAGACACTATAAATTTAAGACCTGGTCAGTAAAACCTGCATCAGTGTTCGTGAAGTATTTCTTTTATTTTGCCAAACCAAGAAGCATAGAGGTATGTTTTACTTTTCGTTAGATAACTTACATGAGTTTATTGATATCATAGTTCTCTTTGTTTAATAATTGCTAGTCTCTTTAAAAGTCTCTTTCGTCACTTTTCCATCTTATTCATCATCGGGAATAGTATTCCTTTTGATTCGTCAAACTAACGCCGTCCTCACATATGAACCCTCGATAAGTAACTTATCAAAAACCGTCGACCAAAAACAACCTTTCATTTGATACATCTAAACTACTTTTTAGTAAGCTAGCTTATAAGCCTACTACAAAAATAATGCCAAACAACCCTTTTTCTCTCCACAGTAGCCAGATCCCCCTAGTTTTACTAGCCGGATCCCACGTACAAGGGATCTGGGGGAACCGTGGAACAGAACACAACTATACGTATTCAAAATCACCACTGATCTTTTTCCCTCTCCTCACATAACACAAAAAACGACTAAACTACTGATTTCATCCTCATTGGACTCCATACCCTCAAGTATTCCTCTCTAGAACACCATTGTAAGTTTTTACACTAACTTGTTCTAATTTTCATCATCCTTATTCTAGGGTTTATGGTTTCACAATCTCTAATCAATTAATCTAATTAGGGTTTTCAAAATTAATCATTAAAAGGGGCTTCTTACATAATTAAGATCACATCGTGTTCACAACATTGTTAATACAAATCAAAACCATAAACCCATCTCAACTAGTTTTACCTAATTGGAAAATTTGTGTTTCTAGGACCAACCATGCCTAAAGCCACTCAACAAGATCATCATGATACCGTCCATTACCTTACTCATTACTATCGAAATGAGGAATTCTCAAAAACCGACCGCAAGGTCTTCAAAAGCTTGAAAAACGACTTATCCACGAAGGTCGTGTAATCAAGGAATGTTTCCTTGAGGATACCGACATTCGTCAAGCCTTCTCGACAATCAATTTTGATTATTTTCTTGACATTGATGAACAAATTTGTCATGTCTTCATCTTTGAGTTTTATAAAAGCATTAGGATCATTCGAAACGCCGATGATAGCATTTCAATCGCCTTCATCATCAATAAACGAAATTTCATTCTCCCGCTCAACACCTTTGCTCAAATTCTTTGCATTCCTTGTGAAGGAATTTGTATGTACTCTCAAGATTGGGCAATTAACGCTCAAAACCTTGCACTTGATTCCAAACCTATCTACAATACTCCTCTCGATGATCCCGAAACCATTCGAGATGCTATCTTTAAAGTTAGGACCGACCCATCTCGTTACAACCGAAACAAAAAGCTCATTCACCGTGATCCTTTTCAAATGGAACTTTTCGAAATGCATCCCATATTTAAATAATGGGAAGAAATCCTTAGGGAAAACGTCATAAGCCTAGTTGGTAACAAGGATCATCCAAACGCATGTCTTGTGCAAATGATCTATTGTCTTATCCACCAAAAGCCATTTAATCTCACCTATTACATGGTAAGGAGAATGGACGGGGTATTCAAAGCTTCCAACATGGTACTTCCATATGGTATGCTCCTAACACGACTTTGTAAGTATGTTAGTTTGCAACCATCTCCTATCAACAATGATCATTTCTTTGTCGATCATGTAATGGTACCTCTTACCAAAATACCCTCTAAATGCTTCATGGTCAATGGAAAGAAACCTAAAGCTCTTTCGGACTCCTCGGAAGGAGAAGAAGAAGAAAATGAAGAAGAAGAAGATGTCGACCCCATAGCCAACATTGAATTGGAACCCTTTGATTACTACGAACAACTTCCAACCATTCCAAACGAGACCGCGGAATTCAAACAATTGAGGGGCATGATTCAAAATCTTGCTTACCACCTCACAAAGTCGTCAAAAAGGAAAAGAAAGAATTGACGAAAGAGACAATAGGAATATGCTTATTTTTAACACTTGACTTATGTGTGGATGATTATGTTTTAGCACTTTTGTTTGCGGTAATTTGGATATTGTTACTTCTACCATTATCAATGAGTGTTGTTATGTGATGACATGCTTGTACTTGTTGTTTAGTTTAATGGTTAATTAGTGTGCAAAATCTGCACATTATTCTGTGGGGGTTCTGATCTGCAGATGCCGGATCCATAGGAATAGCTTAGACGGATCCCTCCCTTGAGGGAACCGTGGGATCCGTGGCATCAGATCAGCAATACAGCATCCCTTACATCAAGATAACTTACTAGTTAACATCACATTAGCTAAACATAAGATATTAGAACTCAAGTAAGTCTACTTCAAGGATAAGAAAGGCTTAGACTCACTTATAGCTTACATAAGATCTTAGTCAAAATGTCTTTTGATTTATCAACACATCAAAACTCACCATATTTCCGCTTAAATATTCACAAATTGTTTTTCATCTTTCAAAACACTTAGGTGGACATATTGAACAATTTTAGGAAATTGTTTCTAGTCATCCTTATCTCAAAATGGGTCAAAAATTAGTTTTTCAATTCTTGTGATTTTTAAGGAGTTTTCAAATTCCATCTGAAGCTAAAATCTGATCTCTAGGATCATTTATTGTGACTTGACAACACCAAAACTCTTTGTGTTATCCTTGAACAACCATTGGTAGTCATTTAGTCCCATTTTCCTTCCATAAAAGGAAATCATTCGCTATAACATTAATTACTCTTGATCATTCAAGTACACCTCATCTTAGATACTTAGGAGGACTGAAACACTCAAAATGATATAGGTTTTAGCTCTTAGAAACTTCATTTCTAAACCTTTCATAACTGCTGAGAGCCGGATCCCTAGGATTAGCCTAGCCGGATCCCTCAAAGGAGGGAACCGTGGGATCCGGGTGACAGATTATGTCAAATCTAGCCAAAGAAATCACTTCAAGCTCATCTTGCTTACTTAAACACTCCATCTCATCTTTATTAAGTTCATAGATCAGTGAAATTCTGACCTTCAATCTTGTGCATGTTAATCATCACATCTTCAAGAATCTTAGTGGTTTAAGTCAAATGCACTTACCAAATTCTTCTATTTATAAGTCATATTGCCAGAACACCTTAGTCATTGTTAGCCTCGCTTTTTCTAAAGATAACGTCACTTACGTGAATTAGACTAGATGCGTAGTATACTTTGCCCTCAGGGACTAGTATCGTTTAAGTGGCAAAGATAGGGCCTATATATACCCCTCATGACTCTCCATGAGGGGTGAGGTGAAGCATTAGGTGTGTGTTTATTTTGTTCTTATCAATAAAGTTATCCATTGTTTCTCCTCCCTCTCACTACTTTATCTCACTAAAAAGGATGAAGATCTTCGTCTTCTTCCACCAACCTAGACCTCCAAACCACATAAATCTTATATTTTTCGGTCCTAACAAGTGGTATAGAGCCATGGTTATCTTGTGTTGATTTATGTTGGTTTTACACATGTTTTTTAACTGTTTTTGTGCTTTTTATGTGGTCGGAAATTTTTTTTCCGATTTGTGGGTATAACAGTTTTATTCATGTTTTTGAGTATCCTTATTTTTTTTGGTCAAAAAAAAAGTCCTGATCTTTTGTGAAAATCTGTCTTGGGTATATTGTCCAAACAGTCTTTTTATGCTTTTTGTACCAAATATCCGTGAAACATCAAATGGTCAACCGTCAGTTTCGTGGTCAAACAGAGAAAAAGAAGCATTTTTATGCCTCTTCTGGGTTTATTATGAAGACTGGACGGAAAAACATGGTCGGAAAAACTCGCCAGAAAAAGTCAAAGGGTCAAAACCCTTTTTCTACGCATAAGGAGAATCTTCAGGAATATTACGCATAACTGTGAAGTTATGCGTAGGAATTGTTAAGCGTAAGTCTTTACGCATAAACCCTTGCTTACGCATAAACTTGACCTGGGTTTACGCATATGCAACTGGCTTACGCGTAAGACCAAGCAGTTTACGCATAAGGTCCAACCAAAAGTTACGCGTAACTGAACAAGCATTTTTAAAGAAACAGTTGACTTTGTCAAGGACCATAAATCCCTGGTAAAGCAAGCTAATGACTGTGTTGAACAAATCAAAGTTTTGGAAACTCTAAACGACTCTCTCTTCGAAGATGTTCTGACTACTGATATTATGTCCATTATTTTACAAACATATTTTGTTGAAGATCATGAAAGACTCCACCGAGACCTCGAAATTGTTTCAAAACATGAAAAAGCTCTTGAAAAACTTGAAAAAGAAAATGTGTCATATTTTAAACAACTTGATCGAAAAACTGAGGAATGCAAATATGACAAATTGTCGTATGAGCGTGCCTACAATGAAATGAAAGCGAAAAATGATCTTTTGAGGGCTCAGCTGGACAGTCAAAATGGAAAGGTAGTGGATACTGTGATTACAAAACCATTGACTGAGAAGAGAGCAAATGATCCCAAACCGGTTTCCAAACCAAAAATGTTTGTTTCTATGCCTCCTCCAAAAGTCAATGAGAAAAATGTTTCATCAAAACCAGTCACTCCACCTGCCCTACCTAAACAATATGTTGATAAAGGAAAAGCGGTTATCGAGAAACCAAAAGTTTTAGCACCTGGCCTTTTTAAGATGAGTACCACTAATGCGTCTGCCTCCACATCTAAAACATATGGAACAAAAGACATAAGTTTAGAAAAGCACTCTAAAGAGACTAGGACAGCTGAAACCACCTCCCTTGATAAAAATGTGAATCCTAATGCGTGTGCCTTACCTTCTACAGGACTAGAAAGCACCTCTAGGAGCAGCAGACTAAAGCCTAAGAGCAATACAAGGTACAATAGAGTCTCGACTGGCTCTAGGAGTAGTAGCTTGAATAAAGAGAAGAAAGTAGAAGAACACCCTAGGAATTTACCGCTTTTGAATAAGAAAGACATTTCATCTGAATGTACTTGAACCTATGAAATCTTCTAAGTTTAATGAATATGTTGAATCTGTTTGTTTAACTTGCAAGAAATCTTTATCTAATGTTCATGATGATTGTGTTTCTAAGAATGAGATTGTTAAGCCTGTTCAGAAGAATGTTCCTAAAAGAACTTATGCTAAACGAGTAGGAAGACTAGTTGCAAGACTTAGGCTTTACACTACTGATAGGAAGCATAGCGTTTACTATAGGGAAGACATTTGGAAACCTACGGGTAGAAATTTCACACTCCATAATGGTAGAATGAGTAATGAGCCTACTCTCCCAGTAGAGAACTTCTTTGAGTGTGATCAGGATTTTACCTCTAATCCAAAGGAACCAAAATCAAAACGGTTTCCAAAATCTTCTTCTTCATATTGGCGTGTTATCGAAATATGTCTTTGGATCGTCGACTCGGGTTGCTCCAAGCACATGACCGAATCAAGTCTGATCAATTTCGTCTCGAAATTCATGGGAACCGTACATTTTGGAAATGATCATGTAGCAGCTATCATGGGTTATGGAGATCTACCTTTTGGAAATTATTTGATCACTCGGGTTTACTATGTCAAAGGGTTGGGACATAATTTGTTTTCGGTCGGGCGCTTCGTGATGCGATTTAGAGGTTGCTTTTAGGAAAAATGCTTGCTTCGTTAGAAACTTGGATGGCACCGATCTCTTAACTGGGAATCGTGATACAAACTTGTATGCTATCGACATCAATCAAATGGCCTCTTCATCACCAATATGTCTTATGACACGTGCATCTGGAACACAGTCCTGGTTGTGGCACAGAAGGTTATCTCATCTCAATTTCGACACCATCAACAATCTTGCCAAAGACAACATCGTCAACGGACTTCCAAAGTTCAAATACACCAAGGATTAATGGGAAAAAGTATAAACCCAAATCCGTACCTAGTTCGGAAGCAAAGTTGCATATGTTGCACATGGACTTATGTGGCCCAATGAGAGTTGAAAGCATTAATGGGAAAAAGTATATTCTTGTCATTGTCGATGATTATTCGAGATATACAAGGGTTAAGTTTCTGAGATCAAAATACGAAGCACCAGGCATCATCATCACCTTTCTGAAACGAATTCAAGTACTTCTTCAAACTCCGGTAAGGGTTGTAAGAACGCACAACGGCATGAATTCACTAATCAAGAGTTAAGATCTTATTTTGAAGATGTTGGAATCACACATCAGACATCAGTTGTTAGAACTCCATAGCAGAATGGGGTAGTTGAAAGAAGAAATCGAACTCTTGTGTAAGTTGCTCGCACAATGCTAATTTATTTTGGTGCACCGTTATTTCTATGGGCTGATGCGGTTGCCACTGCTTGTTTCACTCTGAACCGATCCCTCATCCATCCAAGATTCAATAAAACCCCATATGAGATTGTGAACAACAGAAAACCTGATATCTCTTACTTTCACGTGTTTGGCACTTTGTGCTATCCGACGAACGACAGAGAAGATCTAGGTAAATTGAAAGATAAAGGTGATATTGGAATCTTCATTGGATATTCAGATAACTCGAGGGCATTCAGGGTGTATAACAGAAGAACTAGGAGGATCATGGAGACGATGAATGTGAAATTTGATGAACTTTCACATATGGCTTCGAGAGACTCGTTCTAGAACCCGCACTAAACCGATGACTTCTAGACACATCGCCAGGACTGCACCTCAAAGAGCTCAATCAACTTCGCTTGACAATCCTAAAGAACAAGAATGGGAGAATTTCTTCGAGTTAATGTTCGATGAATACTATGGTGGAACTTCGACAAATGCATCAAACCATCATTCCGCTGCACCCGCCAAAATCATCCACCACCACCAACAGAAGATGCATCTACAACGGTCGAAACCAATGCACCAATTCCATCTACATCATCTACATCTACTACACTTATTGCACCCGTTCTACCAGCAGTTGATGAGCAAAATCAAAACCAGAACGATGCAACGTTAGATGACGACTTATTTGAAAACCCGTTTGCTACGGAATCACCGAATCATCTTCATGCTTACGAGAACCATCTAATTCGCATACGTATAACCAACGGTATCCTTCTACTCAGAAGTGGACAAAAGACCACCCAATTGAACAAGTTATTGGTGAACCTTCAAGGCCAATTCGGACGAGACGCCAACTTGCCACCGATTGCGACTTATGCATTTACCTTTGCTCAATTATCAATATAGAACCAAAGAACATTCGCGAGGCAATGGCAGAACCCGCATGGATAGAAGCGATGCAGAAGGAACTTCTCCAATACCGTCTACATGACTCTTGGGATATGGTTCCAAGACCCATTGACGTTCACGTCATTGATCTCAAATGGTTATGGAAGAACAAAAGGGATGAAGAGATGACGGTAATTCGCAACAATGCTCGTGTTGTGGCCAAAGGATATAGACAAGAGGAAGGGATAGACTTTGAAGAGTCATTCGCACCGGTAGCTAGACTAGAAGCGAGATATTCTTAGCCTCACGCCGCTCACAAAAACATCACGGTTTATCAAATGGACATTAAGACCGCGTTCTTGAATGGAACTCTGAAAGAAGAAGTGTACGTGAGTCACCCGTAAGGCTTCAGAGACATGGAACATCCGGACTACGTCTACAAACTCAAAAAGGCAATCTATGGATTGAAACAAGCTACGAGAGCGTGGTATGACGAACTGTCCTCTTTCCTTATCCTAAACAATTTCACCAAAGGAACAGTTGATCCTACCTTGTTTACACAAAAATGCAAAACGACATTTTGATTGTTCAGATTTATGTGGACGACATCATCTTTGGGTCCACTAATCAGAATCTTTCAAAACATTTTGAAAATCTCATGAAAAGTAAATTTGAAATGTCCATGATGGGGAACTAAAATTCTTTCTTGGTTTACAAATACATCAATCCCCTCGTGGAATTTTTATAAATCAAGCTAAATATACAACCGAGATTTTGAAAAATCATGGTATGGATAATTGTGACTCTGTCGGAACACCAATGGTAACTTCACCAAAAATTGGAGCCGATTTGTTTGGGAAACCTATTGATCCAAAGAAATATCGGAGCATGATTGGTTCTCTCATGTACCTCACTGCTAGTCGACCCGATATTCATTTTGTTGTTTGCTTATTAGCACGGTTTCGTGCAAAGCCTACCGAACTGCACCTCAAAGAGGTTAAAAGGATCTTTCGGTACCCGAAGACATCCATTCACATGGGACTTTGGTATCCGAAGGAATCCGGATTTGATCTAATTGCTTTTCAGATGCGGATCACGCAGTGATCAAGTTACAACAAAAAGTACATCCGGAGGAGCACAATTTTTGGGTGAAAAGTTAGTAAGTTGGTCTTCAAAGAAACAAGATTGCACTGCACTTTCAACCGTGAAGCTGAGTATGTGTCTCTATCTGCGTGTTGTGCTCAAGTTCCATGGATGAGAACACAACTCACAGATTATGGCTTTACTTTCGATAAAATACCTATGTATTGTGACTCGAAAAGTGCCATAGCCATATCATGCAATCTGTTCATCACTCAAAGACTAAGCATATCCGTGTCCGCTATCACTTCATCAAAGAGTACGTCGAAAATGGTACTGTTGAATTATTCTTCGTGAAGACAGATTACCAACTCGCCGATCTATTTACTAAAGCCCTTCCAAAAGAAAGGTTTGACGATTTAGTTCGACGAATTGGAATGCGAAGCCTAACCCCTGAGGAGTTAGAACGTCTTCTCGAATCTTCTTGAAAATGATTTTTTCCAACAAGCTTCGCTATAAATATTTTTGAAAAACAAAATACAAAATTTGAAAACCAACAAAAGAAAAATATAAAAATATAAAACTTTCAAAAAATTCAAAAACAATATAAAATCAAAAATCCAAAAATACTCTTCTCACGACATGTCTCTCGTATAATCGATATTCTGTACGTTTCTAGAAATGTCATTCAACAATGATACGGGTATGTACAGATGCTTGAGCGAGAGTTACTTAATGTTTTTCAAAACATGTCGTTTCTCAAAAATTTCTTCAAAAATGGCTTTCGTATACTTCAGTACGAAACCCGGACCAAAATGATGACTTTTGATTATTTTTTCAAATCAAAACTCGTGCTTTTATAAAAAATCAAGTGTACGCCTGCACTACACTTAAAACAGGTGAGAAATCATCATCATCTTGAGCACCTTTTCAAGATTGTTCAAAAAGATTTTCAAAATCTTTCAAAATATTTTGTGCTCAAGATAACTTCCTCTAAAACCCTTTAATTGATTATGCTTTATTAAAGGGGGAGTATAAAACTAAAATGTTCCAAATTCATGCTTAAATCTAATCCGTTTGTCTCCCCACCAGTTTCTATAAATGTTTTTTAATTCGTTGATATCAAAAATATCACGATTATGCTATTTTTGAGGGGGAGGAGACGTGATTGAAATGTGATCAAAAAATGTTTAATGATCGGTGTTTGAATCTCATAATGAGCTCGACTCGCATCGAAACCAATGAATTGACGGAATCTAAGTCAAGATATGTACCATCTCGAGAAAATTGTGATAGATATGCACTTTCATGGGTCTAACCTCCTTTTCAAGGAGTGTTTACAACTTCAAGTTAGTTATTAGAGCTAGTTGTCACCTAAAAACTGACAATGGAACTCTTTAACTAGGCAACGTAACTGTGTCTCGTGGGGAATTGTCTATCATGAGCCGATCAATTCAAAAAGTGCGAACTCTACCCTATATGTGCAGATTTCTGTCAAAACTTATAAGCACATATGAAGGGGGAGTGTTTCTGAAAATTTAAAACTCTCAGAGTGGTTCAAACATGTTTTCTTCTTATGGAAGCTCCGGAGCGGATTGATCGTGCAGACTCTCCACATGCTCATACCAACAACACATGAAAGTTCTCATCAAAATCAAAGGCTACTAAAAGTTAAAGATGATTCTTCGTCAATATCAAAGAATCTACAAAGTTTAAAGACTCGAGAATCACATCATTGGTAACCAAAAGACAAATAGAAGTGTGAGCATGGTGGAGAAAGACATGGAGACACCTAACCAACGAAGTTGACAACGGCAGACAACACCATTATCTGATCACAAAGCATGAAGGAACAAAGATTCAAGACTATTCTATATCTACACGCAAAGTTCAAGCTCAAGGAATATAAAGATCTTATCAAGTGGAGCATCTTTTGAATGACCACCCCTTAGGGGGAGATTTTTAGCCTTAATAGTTTTTATTAGAAGTGATGGTCATTCACAATTAGGAACTTTGTAACGTGTGTTAGATATCACGATAGAATAGTCAACGGGCTCGTGGATTGGACTAAGCTAAATGGCTAGGCGTTATGATAAGCTTGCCTTGTATAAGTCCAAGTAACCCAATCCAATCCAAGTCCATATCCACGGCCCATATAAAGCCTTTTAGGGCATCATGTATTCCAACTATATAAACCCCTCAAAGTTTCATTTGAGGGGTGTGCTTGAATGTGTGTGTGTGTTTTTCCTTTGAAATAAAACAACTCACGAAGTAAGAAGGTTTGGTATGTTTAATTTTGTTGTGATTGATGATGATGAATCTGTAATAGAAGGATTGATGGAGATAAGTCATGGCTGAAGCGCTTTTTCAGATTGTGTTGAGATAAAAAGTTTGGCAGAGAAAATGTATATGTGGTAGGCGTACACACTTAGCTGTGTGTGACTTTTTAGGTTTAGGTTAAATCTGAATTTAGTTTTCCTTTATAACCGGAAACTTAAAATCTACATGGGCCTAAGAAGTTCCTTATAACGGGCGGATGTGATAGTGAATGGATCGGGCCCAGCTATGAGTGCTTGGACTTTGGATCGTGAGTTGGGGTATCTCAAAAGATGCACTTGGGCCTGGTGTTAAATTCATTTGGTGGACTGCTAAGTGTATTAATTAATCAAATGTGATATCCAAATTTTTTAGCTAATGATCTTTTGCTAAAAATTTGGATGACATTTCATATCGAGAGTGGTATTTTGGTATGGTAAATTTTCACAGAGGGATACAAATTCACGGCTTGAACGAAGATGTGAAAAATGACTACGGGGTTTTTGTACGGTATTATTGACGAGAAATTGAAGTGACATTTCATGGGTGGACTTCTTTATCTTTGAGACGATGGTTGGTTGGATGCATGTCTCAAGATAACTTGTTGGAGCACATTATGAAATTTGACAATCTGGTTATAACTAGTAAGGATTTACGTTGTAGTGCTCACAGTGTGTAACCATCACTTTAAGGAGTTGCGTTGTAGTGCTCAGGGTCACACGGAGTTGTGGATTGTTCAAAAATTAAGAACAAGCAGTAAGTCACAAAGTTGGGATGTTTACTTCCTTTTCAAGTTAGTCGTATCGGGTTATCTCCATATGTGGTCATTACAATTAGCCGGTGAATTCAAAGGAGGTTCATGTAAAGGTTGGTTTGAGAGAAGTAATATTGAGAGTATTTCTGCAACATATTCTCATGGAATTTTGCTCAATCAAAGGTTTTAATATTGCATCAAGAAGGTAATACGGCATGTACGCAACATTATGATGATTCCGATAGCTCGCAACCATCAGGAGGGAGAAGTTGGTATTTCATCTTCCGTGATTGGATTACGAAGGATTTTGCTTAAGGCCGAAGAAGGAGAAGTAGTGTGTGTGTACATCAGGGTTTTTACCAACTTGGATGCAATACTAAGTGAGTTATGTTGTTATGATGTTCCCGTAACGACAACTATTGTGCTTCAAGAGTTTACTTTCTCCGCAAGCAGTATCCAAGATTAAAGACGTGTTGGAAGAGTGTTGTCGGATCAGAGGGAGCAGGAAAAGAAAAAAGGCTCACTAGTTAGGAGGGAGTAATAACCTAACTAGACCGCTACAGTTGAAGTTCAGAGCTACAAGAAGATAATTTGCCGAGGTCATCGGAAGGGAGAACTTCAAGTTTGTCTCAAGATCTAGACTACGAGACTCTGACTTCAAGAAAGTCAAAATTGTTCATTACTATTGTAATTTACTTTGTTTTGTATTTATAGGTCTCATTGTAACCATTCACGTGTGACGCTATCTTGGAGGGAGATTGTTAGCCTCGCTATTTCTAAAGATAACGTCACTTACGTGAATTGGACTAGATGCGTAGTATACTTTGCCCTTAGGGACTAGTATCGTTTAAGTGGCAAAGATAGGGCCTATATATACCCCTCATGACTCTCCATGAGGGGTGAGGTGAAGCATTAGGTGTGTGACGTTATCCATTGTTTCTCCTCCCTCTCACTACTTTATCTCACTAAAAAGGATGAAGATATTCGTCTTCTTCCACCAACCTAGACCTCCAAACCACATAAATCTTATATTTTTCGGTCCTAACAGTCATCAAACTCAACACAATTCTCAGCAATTACAAACATATTCCTTAGTCATTTCATCATGAGAAAAGCTCCTAGTGCTAACTCATCCACCCAAGTACCACCCAAGAAACCTACTAGGGTCATACACGAAGTTTCCTCAACCGAATCATCTCCGGTTAAGTCCACAAATGCTAGGATTTCCCCTACACCAAAGAAACCAATCAAACTAATCCCCAAGAGGATTGTTCCCACAAGGATATCATCACCAAACTCTACTAAACCAAACATACCCTCTTCAACTCAACCAACATCATTGGTGCCTAGAGCCACCTCACAATCATCTCCATACTCTCACAACTTAGAGGACTTACCTCCTTGGCCATCTCATCTTCCACCACTACCAACAAATTCTCTTGAAAAGGGTGTGCAACAAAACCAAAATGTTGAATCAACACTTGCACCAATATCAACATCTCCTATTCCCCCCAATAGTCCATTTTGGATTATGAGGAGACATCAAAGTGAACCACCCGACCACATGGAAGTATACGACTCCTTACCTCCACCCTCAAACATTGTTGAGCCACCACTTAATGAGCCTCCACCAATTCCTCCTTTTGAGGATCTTCCACCCACTTCACTTGAACCTCCGCTTCAAGAAGCTCAAAACCATGACAAGGATTACTATCATTGTCAACATGTTGAAAGGTTGATACATGAACTACGTGAAGAGCACCGTTTCATGTTTTATCATCTCCTCGAATGTTTCGAAGAGGTAAACAATCCTAAACAACAATGAGCATCATTGTCACAAGCTCAAACTTAGAACGTTTCGGAAACCTATCTCATCCTTGATCATCATTAAGATTTTAGTTGAATTTTGAGTTTGGGAAACTCATTCACATTAGCAGTACTTGTTTGGCTAGATCATTCTCTTAGTCTTAGAGATTTGTTTGATTATCTCTTGTTTTTATTGAATGAATATCTATATTCCATGATTGTTTTGTGTTTTGTGCTTGCTAAATCATATACATATTTCACCTCTTCATTAGCATTGTTTGGCATATCTTCATTGCTGAAGAATCTGTCACCAGACAGTCGGATCCCTCCAAAATGCCTAGACGGATCCCTCCACAAAGGGAACCGTGGGATCCGTGGTCCAGAAGCACAAATTGCTACTAACTTGAGTCTTATTTGCAGGAAATTATGCACTATACTCTTGTTTTCTAACCTTTATTTTGTAGATTTTTAAAATACACATGAAGATTTTGACACCATAAAGCTAGGGGGAGCTTTGTGTCTAACCATACATTGCAAATCCATTTGCAACTTGATCCTTATTTGGATTACTCTTCATGACACCCCATTGCAAAATTGCAATCCTCAAGGGGGAGCATTTTTCGTCACAAGGACGAACCGATTGCAAACATAATTGCAATACATTAGCTCACTTATTTTTATTTACTTGACGCCCTCACAAAGGGATGGAATCGTCAAGGGGGAGTTAAGACGAGAACCATTCCCGTCACTTACTCACTTTACATCTTTTCTTTTACATGTTTTTCTTAAAACTTTGTGTTAGTTTCTTTTCGACGCTCTTTTTGTTTCGACAAAAAGGGGGAGAAGAGAGTAAAAATTCCAATTCGAAATTTTACGAATTTTAGTTTTTACTTAAAATAATTTTATGTTTTGTCATCAACAAAAAGGGGGAGATTGTTAATACAAATAATCCGTAAAAACATTTATTTATATTTTACGATCTTCTAATGTTTTGTCGATAACAAACGTAAAATCATTTTAACGAAACAAATAAAATACGTAAACTGTTTGAGCCAATAGTTTTCTAACACACTTACGTTTTCACATAAAACACTAAAACAAGTATAAGTGTTTTTATGATTTAGTAATACATATGTACAACAACTAGTGTTTACATATTTGGGTAAATATATACTTAAAGTAGTATATACTAAAATGGGTAAAAACTAACAAATGGTATTGACCCATAACCCATGGTTTTATCCAAACCACTTGACTAGGTACATTGAACTCTTGAGATACATTGTATCTAATAAGAAACCCATGAATCAACCCATAACCAAAATACCCATGGGTAAAGAGGAGCATCCCACGGATCCCTAGCTTTACGCTAGCCGGATCCCTTGTGGGATGGATCCATGGGATCCGGGGAACAGTGAACTTTCTCCTCTATAAATAGAAAGCCATTTCTTCCTTTTGGCTCACCACTTTCACACATACTTTCTCCAAGTATTGTACCTCTCTAACCACTGATCCTAAAGGATCTTTCTATGTAGTTTGTCTTTTGTTTTTGTGTGATTCTCTAGGTTCCTCTTAAAGGCGAGATCACAACTTCTTGAAGTCGAGCAAACTCAAGTCCATGAGTTGCCATACTTCGTCATCATCAAGACAACTGAGGTTCTCTTGTTGATAGTTCTTTCTTCCTTCGTAGATGTTGTGTTGAAGGCATTAGTGAAGGATGCCGAAAGAGTCAAGATGAAATCATTAGTGAAAAGTGCTAAACGTTCGTGTCAAAAGCATTAGTGAAGAATGCTAAAAGTGTCAAGACGAAGGCATTAGTGAAAGGTGTCAAGCGTTGTGTCAAAGGCATTAGTGAAGAATGTCTAAGAATCTAATCAAGTGGCATTAGGGATGAATGCCTAGGTCATATAATCGATGAGGTGCATCGTTATACATATAAGTATTTGTTTATTTCCAAGGATGGTGATATCCTTGATGGTGTTGTAATAAGGAGTGGATCTCCTTGAGGTTAGGTGTTGTGTTGTGATGGGTAGTAGTTCCTCTATAGTAATGGAACTAGGTGCTTAGCCTAGTACCTAATAAAGGGTAGGCGACGTTGTGATAGGATTAGTTCTCCTTGGAGTGAAAGAACTCGGTGGTTAGCCTATCACCGTATAAAGGGTAGGCGACGTTGTGTTAGGTGTGGTTCGCCTTGGTGTGAAAGAACTCGGTATTTAGCTTTGTACCAGAAAAAGGTGTAAGCGACGTTGTGAAGGCTTCTCCTCCATAAGGATATTGGTGTAGTGTTTACGAACTCTCGAGTAGGTGACTCGGGGAGTGGATTAGGGCAAGGAAGGTGTCCTTGTAGCCGAACCACTATAAATACTTGTGTAGTGGTTATGTGCTTCTTACTCTTTATCTTTCATTACACGTTTATATATCTATCTATCAACGTCCAATATAAACAACAAAATAGATTGACATAAGTCGATCTAAGTATTTAAAAGGAAGTTTTAAATTGGTAAAACTATTCAACCCCCCCCCCTTCTAGTTTTCCACAAATTCGCGATCCAACACTCATTCCAAGCCATAGCACCTCCGATAATCATGAACCTACAAGAACATGGCAACTATAACATGTAAGCGATAACGCTTAGTAAGTAATTGGCTAGTACATGATTAATATATATATACATTCTTATAATCATCACAACCACATAATCCTAACACACAATTAATATTAGCACATAAAACATATAACCCATACCTTAGCCATTTAATAATTCCAAGATATATCTATAACCACTTAACACAACATTAATCGCATACTATAACATTTTTATATTAACCATATAGTAACCAAGTTACTTACCTTAGCTAGCCAAGCTAAGCTATTATGAGATTATCATCATCTTCCATCATCTCCAACATCAACACCATCCAAAGCTAACATCCTTAACACATAATCAAAATATACTTAAAACATAAACAATAAACTATAGTCATGGTTTACACAACCATTAGGCTTTCATAACATCCTCTAATCATCACATAATCATATATTGATTATATGATGATTTACCCACAAATTATCCAACTTTACCCATAATAAGATTCCTCTAAGATTACTATAATTCTCCTTTTAATCAAACCTTATGATCATAACATGATCATATCCAACTTACCCAATTACTTCAATTAAATAAAAAGGGTTTCACCCAATTACACTATAATATCTTAATTAGTATTTAAAACCACAATTACCCAAAACCCCCAACTTGGATACATGAACCCTAACTCTTCAATTCACAATTAATTACAATTAGAGATACTTACTTGCACAAGAGTGATAGAAACTAGTTTATTAGTTGATTGGAAACACTAATCCCATCCCAATTGATCATCATTCTTGCCATCATTTTTCCCTCTCTTTTTCTAAACCGGCTTTCCCTAATCTCCTGGAACTTTAAGAAGCCTAGCTTAATATACTTGTAGCTTTCTTCATTGTAAAGTTATATTACTATTTGGCACTTTTGGTCCTTCAAGTTCCTTTCCTTCTATTTTGGACACAAGATACTTATTTCAAGTTTACAATGTGGCAACTTAAGTCCCCCTCATTTATATAACTATAACATAACATTTAAAAATTATTAGTTTGACTATCGGGTCAACTAGTCAATCCTGTCAAGTCCTTAGACCATATTCATCTAGGGTAGGGCCTATTTGTATTTCGGGATACGAGTGTAACAAGAATCATGTGCGAAGGTCCGTTGGCAGTTCTCATTTGGTCGCTCCAAATACTGCTCCATAGTTAAGTCATCGATATTATTTTCATTGATGACCTCTGGTTCTGCGTCAGACTTGTCTGATTCGTAAAATGAAAAGATGTTGTGAATAGGAACCGGAGAGTAAACTTTCCTTGTCCGAAATTGCTTCTCCGGATTATCGAACGGGGTGGCCAAAAAGATGTCTACGTCTACTTACTTCCAATTACTTCAGGTGGGGTCAAATCCGAGAGGACAGAATTTGGTCAATTCGCCCTAACCTATCAGTAAAGATGCCACCACAGGAGAAGTCAGGTGTCTCCTCATAAGTCATGTTGTTCCTGGTCCCCTAAGCCAAATCATTAAGTACCGCTACATGCTAGATTTATAATAATGAGTGCCCGGGCGTTAGCAACTTAAACACTCGCCCCCTAATTCTTAAGTTCATCCAAACGGTAGGTGATCAGTTGGTCAAATCGCACAAGTAGAAAGGGTCATCAGTTGGTCATATCTTACCCTTCCCGTCTCAGTCCGCTCACCTAGGGTCAGTTAGTCATATCTCCTAGGCAATTGGCCTCTACCTCCATTCAAAACTACCGAAACAAAGGTAGCTACCAATAAACTTTGCATGCATACACTTAAAAATAATTATGCGGAAGTAATGTAAACGCAAACAAAACAATTAAGGAATCATAACTAGGCCAGCACCAAAAGGTGCTTAGCCGCTCATATTAACCATACAAATCAATTCAATATTCAAGGTTACGAAATACATGAATCGAAAGTAAAGAAAAGCTAAAATGCTAATGCTTATCGTAGGGGAGTGATTTCTCCCTTGGAGCAGCTACGTATGCTCCTCTAGACCTGCCTTTGGCTTCTTTCCACGTTCTTTGGTTGTTGTGTGTGGAATGAGATGCTTTGAAATGCTGGAAATCGTGGGGTATTTATAGGCCAGATCTGGGTTACGGCGTAACTAAAATAATAGTTACACCGTAATCTTCAATTCCTTCGTAATTTGCACTAGATCTGCTAATTACGGCATAACCTTATGAGTGGTTACGTCGTATCTTCAATATAACTTGGTTACGCCGTAGTTGGTGTAATAGTTACGGCGTAGTTATTAGCGGCGTGGAACCTCATTTGACCTAATAGAGTTACGTCGTAGTCCTTGGGGAGAGTTACGCCGTAACCTTCTGATGAATTGGTATTCTGAGTCACGCTTTAGTTACGGCGTAATGTGAGAGATGAGTTACGCCGTAACTTCTTCAAAGTCAGCATACTATGATAAATCTTTGATATTTCTCCAATTCCTCGTCTCTTTAACTCCAATGCTCGTAATTTACCTGAAAGTGGAAAACAATAAAAAACAAGCCTAAATCCATATAAATTATATAAATTACAAGCATTATCGGGGGAAATTGACACTTAATATTCAGGACTATTTGATGTTATCATATTGTTATTTGTGTTTTAAATTTCGTATCATGGTTTTTTTTCGTATCATTTTTATGTTTCGTATATCTTTTAATATGATTTATTGTATTTTTATTTTAATGAATGAAATTTATTTTATTTGGATATGTGAGAAAAAAATAAAGTTGTAAGTTGTGTGACTAAAATGAGTAAGTTGAGGTTAGTTGTGATAAGTGGGGGTTATTTATAGAGGTTTGTTCAAGTGATGTGGCATCCCATGGGCCTCACAAATGAGAAGTTTTGGCTAGCCACCACACCTTGTGCTCTAAAATGTTCATAAATTGCCTCTGATTTTTAAGCCATAGCCTTTTGGTGTTAGGTTTAACAAGCTATATATAAAGATGGTCATTTAAGACTATTACCATAACATTTAATTTCAAAAGCTTACTGTTAACATTTAGGGCATGTTTGGTAGAGAGAAATTTAGATAAATGAAATAGGCGGAGATTAGAAATTCAGAGAATAGAAACCAGTAGCGAATTTTAATGGATTCCACTGTTTTGTAAGATCATAGACTTGACCCGAAAAATATGAAATAAACTTTTTTATTTAATACTTTTTCGCTTAATGTAAAAATAATAATAAAATAAAATAAAAAAATAAATATAGCAAATTTGAAGAACCAGAAAACTAGTTACTAGAGTTACCAATTAAGTAAGTGGAAGCGTAGATGTCACGTGGTTCAGGGAATTTTATTTCCACTTCAAAAGACAAAAGTAAAGGAATGTTGAGACTTTGGGTTACGTGTAAGGCCCTATTTACTTTTTTTTTTCATTATCTGACTCACAATTGTTTATATAATATTGTTATTTTTTTAATTTGGGCCTACCAAATTCTTTTGCATCCTCTGTTCACTAGTGAGGAAAAATCTCACACTCCTCTTCATTCAGATGCTTATATAAAAGAGGGACCCACTATATTTATAAGCATCTTAATTCAAAACAAAAAATAAACACCCCCTAAATGAAATCTTTAGAGAAACCAATATCTCCACTTTTTTATTTCCCTACCCTACCAAACAAGAGAATTCTACCTATTTTCATTTCTTTGAGTTCATTTCCTCCAACCAAACACGCCCTTAAGGCTGGGCACAATCGTTCGAAAAACATCGGTTGGTCATCGAAAAAAATGAACCAAGACCGATGTTAACATCGGTCGACTACAATGTGGCACAAGGTCAAGACATCGGTCGAAGGGCCAAAATTTTGAACATCGGTTCATTTTTCAACCAATATTAAAAGCTACTCCCCAACCACTTTTTGCCCGTTTTGGGCATTGAAAAAAAAATCGACCGTTAGGTGTTTCAAACAAAAAAAAAAACTTTTTTTTTAAAAAATTTTACCACTCTATAAATACCAACTTCAAACATAATCTCAAAACACAATTCACCTCAAAGTACTTCTCATATATATTCACTTCCAACCTCAATCTAATTCTCATCCAAGTTCAAAATGCCAAAGAAAAATACCCCACCATCAAAAAACCGACGATCCCGACTACCCCAAAATCAACCGAATATGACTTTCTCGCCAGAAAACAACTTCGAATTAACTGGCATAACACAACATTAAAACCGGCCTATTCGCTTTCGTCCACAAAGTTTTGAATATCAATCACAACTAGCACAACCAAATCAAAACCAAAACCCGTTTTACGTTAACCGTCCTTTTGTCCCACCGCAACGTCCTTACACCGATTACCGGCAAGAACCTAGTGGGTCATCGTATCATCCAAACATGGACTTCATTTATCCTCCTCAACCGTATCAACCTTATTCCCTTCTTCGAAGTACTAATCTTGACATGAATTTGGAAGATTTTTTGCCGGAGTATCCGACACAAAACTACCAAACTCATGATGCTTCTATGGGCCAAGGTTTGGGTCACGGTTCGCACCACGGTTCGTACCATGATTCCATTCCCATTGAAGATTCTAATGATGAAAAAAATGACGATGTTGAAGAAATGTCCCCCATCAAACCAAAGCAGCCATCAAGACGTGCTTCAAATACCAAGGACAAAGGCAAGAAGCCCAAAGCAAGCAAGGCGAAAGGCAAGAAGACCGTTGAAGCATGGACAAAGGCGGAAGAGATCGCGCTTTGTAAAGCTCGGGTTCATGTGTCGGAAAACTCAGAGAGAAGAAAAGCCTTGAACCGCTTCCGCTTTTGGGAGTTAGTGATAGAGTACTTTAAAAATGAAACTGGCTCAGACCGAACCTACGACTCCATCACTACTAAATGGAATAATAGGATTCGTAATAGGGTTGGTAATTATTGCGCTATCATTGATAATATCAAGAATAACCATGGAAGTGGTGAGAATGATATAGACGACACTTCAAAAGCTCTTAGAGAATATTGTATGACGTACGGTCATGATTTCACTTTGGAGGAGTGTTGGAAAGTTTTAAAGGGTCATGATGCTTGGAAGAACACTGAGATGCCGGCTTTCCAAATGAATAGTCAGAAGAAAACAAAGGGTTCTACCACTACCTCAGGTTCAACCCAAGCTCGTGATCCTTTGGATGTCCAAGATGTTGATGATTCTGACGATGAGGAAAAGAGACTAGAGAATCACGACCGATAGGTCGTGACAAATCAAGGAAGAAATCATCCTCCTCCTCTCGTGCTGATGATGAACCATTAGAATCATTTGTAAAATCCATCGCCAAAACTTTCTTCAAATTCAAGAAGCCGTCAAAAGGGGAGAAAGGTAAGAATAAGGAGGGTTTATAAGATGCGTACATATGGTTGAGGGAAAAAGAGCTGGAGATGAAAAAATAGAAACTTGAGCTCTTGAGGCTATCAAAACGGGAGACCGACATAATCTTCTACAATACCCCAATCGACCCAACTTTGACATGACGACAACTAGAAGAATTGACGAAAGTCAAGGCAACAATCAAGGAACGCTACGGTTTAGATTATTAGTTTAAGTATTGTAATGTTTATTTTAATTTAGTATTGTAATGTTTATTTTAATTTTAATGAATTTAAATTTAATGTTTAAAATGTTTGAATTTAAAAAAAAAAAAAACGTCGGTCATCGACTGTGGCATCCTGGTCATGTCTGGTCGCCGGAGAGAGAAAGCTGATATGACACCTGGTGACCTGGGTCATGTTTGGTCACGAGTGTGCCCAGCCTAAGATATTGTGTGTTAATACAAATAAGCCGTAAAAACGCTTATTTATATTTTACGATCTTCTAAGGTTTTGTCGATAACAAACGTAAAATCATTTTAACGAAACAAATAAAATACGTAAATGGTTTGAGCCAATAGTTTTCTAACACACTTACGTTTTCACATAAAACACTAAAACAAGTATAAGTGATTTTATGATTTAGTAATACATATGTACAACAACTAGTGTTTACATATTAGGTAAATATATACATAACTAGTATGTATTATAATGGGTAATATAAATGGATAGAAACTTAAGTATTTGACCAATTGATCAAATACATTGAATGTAGTTGGGTATAACCCAAAGTACCCATACCCATGGAGCATGACCCATAACCCATTGCATGACATCATGCTTAAGTCATATATGGATATTATCCATGACCCATGGTTTTAATCCATTACCCATGGACTAGATGCATTGCATCTTGTAGATACATTGTATCTACTTGGATACCCATGATCCATAACCCATGACCCATGACCCAAAACCCATGGGCAAAGAGGAGCGTCACACGGATCCCCAGTAATACACTGGACGGATCCCTCAAGTGAGGGATCCGTGGAACATTAGCTGTTTTTCCTCTATAAATAGTGAGCCATTTCTTCCTTTTGGGTTGCCACTCCCATACATAGTTTCCCCAAGTATTGTAACCTTCTAACCACATATCCTAAGGATCCTTCTATGTAGTTTGTCTTTTGTTTTTGTGTGATTCTCTAGGTTCCTCTTAAAGTCGAGATCATCACTTCTTGAAGTCGAGCAAGCTCAAGTCCATGAGTTGCCATGCTTCGTCATCATCAAGACTACTGAGGTTCTCTTGTTGATACTTTTTTCTTCCTCCATAGAAGTGTTGTGTCCAAGGCATTAGTGAAGAATGCCAAAAGATTCAAGACAAAAGCATTAGTGAAAGGTGCTTAACGTCCGTGTCAAAAGCATTAGTAAAGAATGCTAAAGGAGTCAAGACGAAGGCATTAGTGAAAGGTGTCAAGCGTCTGTGTCAAGGGCATTAGTGAAAGATGCCTAGAAGTCAAGTCAAATGACATTAGTGAAGAATGTACAGATTGTATACTCGATGAGGTGCATCGATATACAAATAAATATAGGGTGTATCCAAGGATATTGATATCCTTGATGGTGTTGTAATAACGAGATTGATCTCCCTTGGGGTTAGGTGTCGTTTAGTGTTGGGTAGTAGTTCCTCCATCGTAATGGAACTCGGTACTTAGCCTAGTATCGGATAAATGGTAGGCGACATCGTCGTAGGTGTGGTTCTCCTTTGTGAAAGAACCCGGTGGTTAGCCTAGTACCGGAAAAAGAGTAGGCGACGTTGTGAAGGCTTCTCCGCCATAAGGAGTTGGTGTCGTGTAGTGATTATGAACTCTCGAGTAGGTGACTCAGGGAGTGGATTAGGGCAAGGAAGGTGTCCTTGTAGCCAAACCACTATAAATACTCATGTCGTGGCTATGTGCTTCTTACTGTTTATCTTTCATTACACAATTATTATATCTATCTATCAATGTCCAACATACACATCCAAATGGATTGACATAAGTCGATCTAAATATTTTAAAATGAAGTTTTAATTGGTAAAATTATTCAACCCCCCTTCTTGTTTTCCACAATTGGCATCAGAGCTTCGTTACCAAGTTTCTTAGAGTATGTTGTACTTTAAAAACTTGATACGATCCGTGTATGTTTGAAAACTACAAAGAAGGATTTTTTTTAAGTCATGTTTTAAAAATCATCATATTGTTTAATGTTGGACAATTATAGAACGTTCTAATATTTTCCTTGTTAAGAATTCTCCATACTTGGATTTGGGCATACCAAGAATATCATGAAGAAATTCTCTAAATATTTCTTTTCGTAAAAAGAATATTTAGCAATGTATTCCCCATACATAGATTTGGAGATCCTAAGAAGATCACAAAAAATTTCTCTAAATATTTCTTTCCTTAAAAAGAATATTTAGCAAAGGTATGATCTTTAATAATTTACATTTTGTTATTATTATTATTAAAGTCTTAGTAGTATATTTACTCTTTATTAGTAATTACTAAAGTAGTTATCTATATTGAAATCATCATCAAGAATGGTATTCTTCGTTGATTTATATAAACTACACTACAAATCTGTAATAATGATATCTCAGCTATTCGAGAGCCTTGATCATTATTCCTCACAAAAGGACTATTGACATTTCATGTCAATGAGTATCCATGTGAAATTTCTTATATTATGATAAAATGGGATTTTATCATAATTTATGAAAAACCTCCCAAAGAATTATGACTTGTTCATAGAAAGGGAACCTCGTCAAATAGGATTAGTGTTAAACCGTCAAAAACCCCAAACCACAAGTTATAGAGCTTAAACATCAGATTTAGGCAATTTAGAACTCCCAAACGAAAGTTATCAAGGAATGCTTAAGCTGAACTTTTGCTGTCATGCCGGATCCCTGAGTTTGAACTAGTCGGATCCCTAATACAAGGGATCCGTGGGATCCGTGCAACAGAAGACAACATAAGTTAGAAATGATCACTGTGGAAGTTCCACTATCACTTTTCCCTTTCAAAGACTCACGAACAAAAACCCAGTTACTGTTCACAGGAGCAAATTGATCATTTCCTTCAAGAAAAACAATCTCTTGTGTAAGTATAATCTTCACTACATTGTTAAATTTATTCCTTGATTCCTAGGATTACAATTTTTATCTTTAGAAGTTGGGTTCAAATGGGTTTGTCATAATTTTTACCACATTGTTTTCTAAGCTAATCCAAATCAAAGAATTAACATTGTTAATACAAATTAAACTCATTTCTTGAATTCAATAAAGATGTTTTTAAGCAAAATTGTGATCAAACCCTTTAGGCTACTATTCACAATTAACACCACATTGTGGTTTTGTTGTATAGGAACAATCATGCCTAGTAACCGCCAACAAGATTATCATGATACCGCCCATTACATCCCAATGTATCATCGAAAGGATGGACTTAGCCCGGAGGATAGGAAAGCTTTCAAGTTGCTCAAAAAGAGACATTTTCATGAAGGTCGTGTGGTAGAACCATCATTCCTTGCTAACACCAACATCCGAGATGTTTTTGGAACAATTGGCTTTGATTGTCTTTTAAACATAAACGAAAAAATTTGCCCGGTGTTCGTTCTTGAGTTCTACAAAACAATGAGAATAGTTAGGAATGAGAATGGGACCATCTCAATTGTCTTCATCATAAATGAGCATGAGTACACCATTTCACTTGTGGAATTTGGAAGAATACTACGTGTTCTATATCAAGGAGTTTTCATGTATTCCAATGAATGGTCTTTGGCGGAGCTACACGATATGGTTGATCATCATGAAGTCTACCACATGAGAATCCCGGAAGAAACCACGGTAAGGGATACCGTGTTCATGCAAAGGGCATCCGCATCGAGGGTCACTAGAAATTCCAAAGTAATCTATAGGGATCCTTTTCAAATGGAGCTCTCCGATATGTTCCCGTTGTATAAGAAATGGGAAGTCATAGTTAGGGAGAATGTGCTTTGCTTAGGAGGGAACAACGATCACCCCAATCCGTGCTTAAGCTTCATGATCTATTGCCTTGTGACCGAGACTCGCTTCAACCTTGCATATTACATGATTAAGATAATGGCGAGTGTGAAAAGCATGGACAAAATGGTGCTTCCTTATGCAATGCTCCTATCCCATCTTGCAAGCTTCATCTTTGCTTTAGATCCTTCTTCGTATTCCTTTGATAATAGCTTTTGCAACAAAGTTGTGGTGCCGTTGTCCGAGGGAAAAACTACAAGGTTTATGGTGGATGGCAAAACACCTCACCCACCAACGGATTCATCAGATAAACGAGAGAGACAAAGAGAAGGAGAAGGAAGTAGCAACCCTCTTGGCAACACCGATCTCGACCCTTTGGATTACATCAATCAATTGTCGGACATTCCTAGCCCATCACAAGAATGGCAACAAACCAAAGGGATCTTCAAGTGCTTCGCCAACTTCTTGAAGAAAAAGAAGTAGAGATGGTGGGATGAAGAGTGGAGGGGAGGATGAAGACGGGGAGTGATATGTAAGGAGATGGGGAATTAAGGTAAGGTCATAGGACTTTAGTTTGTGAAAATAATTTGAAACAATGGTTTGTAACACCTTAACAATACTTATGTAGAGTACAAAGTAGTGTGTAGGAATTGCCATAATTTGGCATTGAACAATTTAACTTAGGAACGAGTAGGATGAGATTTTACGACATCTTGAATTCATTCAAGTAATTCAAGTAGTCGTCGTCTCTCATCTTTAGCTACCTTTTAGTCTCCCCACACTTGCTATGCGTTATACTTGTTGTGTTCTTGCATTTAATCATTGTAGAAATGACTAGGAGAAGCATTTGCTAAGAGTGCAAGAATTGCACATTTGCTGAAAGCCTTCTGATCTACAGTAGCCGGATCCCAGAATTATAACTAGCCGGATCCCTCTAATGAGGGAACCGTGGGATCTGGGCAAACAGATACCATATATAGATCATTATACATCAATGTTATCCCCTTGATCACATCATGTTGGCTAAACATGATTCTTTAATACCACTTAAGGCTTCCTCAACCACAGTAGAATTCACATTTACCCGTAGCTAACTTAGGATCAAATTCAAAGTACTTTTGATTTATCAAACTCACCAATAGCCACCATATCTCCGCGCCAACGCTCACACATTGTTCCTCACATCTCAAAACACTTAGTTTGATATTTCTATCAATTTTAGCAAATTGATTTTAGTCACTCCTACCTCAAAATAGGCTTGAAACTAGTTTTTCATTTTTCTTTATTTTTTAGGATTTTCTCAAATTTCTCTTGAGTCATCATCTGATTTCTAGGACTAATTTCCATCATTTCCCCATTTCAAATCAAATGGTATCCTCCTCAAGCACTTAGTTAGACTCTCAAAAGTACACTTTCCTACCTAAAACAATCATTAAGTATCCTCACTCCTTATGGTTGAGCATTTAAGACATCCACCACTCAAGACATCTAAGGAAAGTCAAATCCTCAAGATTCATAGGTACTAGACCTTACAAAAAGCATAATCATTTCATCACATCTCTGTCTGACAGACGGATCCCTGGCTTATAACCAGACGGATCCCTAGTGAGAGGGATCCGTGGGATCCGTGTCTATAGAATGCTTCTAATCAGCTTTACCTTCAAATTTAAGCCATCTTTGGTAATCTAAACAACTTTAGTTACCATTTAATGATTTTCTAGAGCTGAACAACACCTTAGTTGACCTTGGTGCATGCCTAATCCCCTTAGTGGTCATGAATTTAATTCCTTAATTCAAATTCACTCTTTATAAATCAAACACTCTTGAGAGGTTAAGTCATCACTCTTATCACATTCTTAAAGAAATTCAGTAGTTAGAGATTTCTATTACATCCTCACCATGACCAAAGCATTTAGCAACAACTCTTTAACCAAAGGTTCATCCAAAAGGAATGGTCATATGATTCATGAGATTTCATCCACCGAATCATCCCCCGTAAGAGATAATAGTGGTAGAATCCCACCTCAATAAACCCAATCAACAATTACCAAGAGAACCGCAAGAATTAGCATTAGACCTTTTGGGTTAGAAAAGGGTTCATCAAGCTCTAAACCAAACGCACCTAGTTCTAGTAAAACACCTAAGTCTTCATTCCTAGAACATAGACAACATTCCTTTACCGAACCTATTTCTCATCCAAATATCTATTCATTAGAGCACTCACCACCGAGAACTTCCCACTCACCAACATTCTCATTAAATAGGGAACCACCTACAACACCAACTAGTCCACCATTGGAAAAAAGGAACCACCAAGGACTTGATCAAATGGAGGAATTTCCATTAAAACCACCTTCGTTCTTAGTAGAACCTCATCTTACATTTCTCAATGAAACCCCACCATCATTTGTAGAGCCTCCTCAAAACATCCAATCTCCTCCGGTTCCTAATCAAGACAATAATTGCTCTAATTGTCTAATCACCCAAGAACATGTTCAAGAAGTACGAAATGAGTTGCATTCATGTTTAATCATCTTCTTTAAAGATTGGACCAAATCAACAAGTCTACTCATCCTTAGACTCAAGCACATTGCTGCTTTTTAAGTTTTGGTCACTTATTAGTATTAGTAGAATATGTATGGCTAAATCATTCTCTTAGTTTTTGGAGATTTGTAGATCATCTCTTATGTTTTATTGAATTATAGTTTATATTCCATATTGCTTTGAGTATATGTTTGTTGCTTGAATACATATCTCACTTTGATGTTAACATTATTTGTTACATCACCATTGCTGAATTCTGCTATCAGATAAACGGATCCATGAGTTTTTATCTAGACGGATCTCTCCAAGGAGGGAACCGTGGGATCCGTGCAACAAAAGACTAGTTATCTACTAACTTGAGTCTTATTTGCAGAAAATTATGCATTATATACTTGTTTTTCTAACCTTTGCTTTGTAGATTTTCAAAATACACATGAAGACTTAGACACACTAAGCTAGGGGGAGCTTTGTGTCAAACAATACATTGCAAAACCATTTGCAATATAATCCTCATATGGATTACATTTCGTTATGTCCCTTTGCAAAGTTGCAATCATCAAGGGGGAGCATTATCGTCACTAAGACGAAACCATTTGCAAACATCATTGCAAAATATTAGCTTAGTAGTTTCTCTTACTTGACGCCCTCACAAAGGGATGGACTCGTCAAGGGGGAGTTAAGACGAGAACTCTTCCCGTCACTTGCTCTCTATATTTTTTTCCTTTTACATGTTTTTCTTAAAAAATAGTGTTAGTTTCTTTTCAACGCTCTTTTTGTTTCGACAAAAGGGGGGGAAGAGAGTAAAAACTCCGATTCAAACTTTTAAGAATTTTAGTTTTTCCTTAAAATAATTTTATGTTTTGTCATCAACAAAAAGGGGGAGATTGTTAATACAAATAAGCCGTAAAAACGTTCATTTATATTTTACGATCTTCTAAGGTTTTGTCGATAACAAACGTAAAATCATTTTAACGAAACAACTAAAATACGTAAATGGTTTGAGCCAATAGTTTTCTAACACACTTACGTTTTCACATAAAGCACTAAAACAAGTATAAGTGATTTTATGATTTAGTAATACATATGTACAACAACTAGTGTTTACATATTGGGTAAATATATACATAACTAGTATGTATTATAATTGGTAATACAAATGGGTAGAAACTTAAGTATTTGACCCATTGACCAAATACATTGAATGTAGTTGGGTATAACCCAAAGTCCATGACCCATACCCATGGAGCATGACTCATAACCCATTGCATGGCATCATGCTTAAGTCATATATGGATATTATCCATGACCCATGGTTTTAATCCATGACTCATGGACTAGATGCATTGTATCTAATTGGATACCCATGATCCATAACCCATGACCCAAAACCCATGGGCAAAGAGGAGAGTCCCACGGATCCCCAGTAATACACTGGACGGATCGCTCAAGTGAGGGATCCGTGGGATCCGTGGAATAGTAGTTGTTTTTCCTCTATAAATAATGAGCCATTTCTTCCTTTTGGGTTGCCACTCCCACACATACTTTCCCTAAGTATTGTAACCTTCTAACCACATATCCTAAGGATCTTTCTATGTAGTTTGTCTTTTGTTTTTGTGTGATTCTCTAGGTTCCTCTTAAAGGCGAGATCACCACTTCTTGAAGTCGAGCAAGCTCAAGTCCATGAGTTGCCATGCTTCGTCATCATCAAGACTACTGAGGTTCTCTTGTTGATACTTCTTTCTTCCTCCATAGAAGTGTTGTGCCCAAGGCATTAGTGAGGAATGCCAAAAGAGTCAAGACAAAAGCATTAGTGAAAAGTGCTTAACGTCCCTGTCAAAAGCATTAGTGAAGAATGCTAAAGGAGTCAAGACGAAGGCATTAGTGAAAGGTGCCAAGTGTCCGTGTCAAGGGCATTAGTGAAAGATGCCTAGAAGTCAAGTCATATGACATTAGTGAAGAATGTCAAGATTGTATACTCGATGAGGTGCATCGATATACAAATAGAGATAGGGTGTATCCAAGGATATTGATATCCTTGATGGTGTTGTAATAAGGAGATTGATCTCCCTTGGGGTTAGGTGTCGTGTAGTGTTGGGTAGTAGTTCCTCTATCGTAATGGAACTCGGTACTTAGCCTAGTACCGGATAAAGGGTAGGCGACGTTGTGGTAGGTGTGGTTCTCCTTTGTGAAAGAACCCGGTGGTTAGCCTAGCACCGGAAAAAGAGTAGGCGACGTTGTGAATTCTTCTCCGCCATAAGGAGTTAGTGTCGTGTAGTGATTACGAACTCTCGAGTAGGTGACTCGGGGAGTGGAGTAGGGCAAGGAAGGTGTCCTTGTAGCCGAACCACTATAAATACTCATGTCGTGGTTATGTGCTTCTTACTCTTTATCTTTCATTACACATTTATTATATCTATCTATCAATGTCCAACATACACATCCAAATGGATGGGAGATGATTTGTACACTCCCAAAAGTGATTGAGACACTCAAATTAATTGTATTTGGACACTTATACCCTCATAATTACACTTACATTTTCACCACTGTGAGGGTATAAATGTCCAAACACAATTATTTTGAGTGTCCCAATCATTTTTCTGAGTGTACAAATCAACTCCCCAAATGGATTGACATAAGCCGATCTAAATATTTTAAAACGAAGTTTTAATTGGTAAAACTATTCAACCCCCACCCCCCCCCCTTCTAGTTTTCCACATTGTACACAATTAGATATAGATAAACAGAAAAAATGTACTACTTGTGCTGCCATGTTGGGTTCATATGGGTTGGTACTGCTCGTGTTGCTAGAAAATTGGGCTGCAATAACCAGTTACGAAATGAACAGTGGGCAACCAAAATTTGTAAGGTCGACCGATGTAAACATCGGTCATGTGGGATGTGGGTGTCGGTCGACACATCGGTCGAGGGAACAAAAAAAGCAATATCGGGCTAAATTTCAACCGATATTCACAACGTTCCATTTCCACTTTATTTGCCCCGTTTGGGCTTAAATTTAAAAAAAAAAAGTTTTTGACCGTTGCATAAAAAAAAAAAAAAAAAACTTTTTTTTAAAAAAAAATTTACCACTCTATAAATATCAACTCAAACACATTTCTAAAACACACAATTTCAATCAACCATTCTAACGAAATACTCACGAAACACAATCTTTAATATGTCATTCGAGCTTTTATTCGGTTCTTCTTCGTCTTCCGACGATGAAGAAGTTTTTAGTGAGTTTGTGGAGTTTGCGGATTTTGCTTGGAAGGCTTACAAAGCATCACAGCCAAAAGTTCGATGAAGGTACACACGTAGGGATCATGAGGGTGCTCATAATCGTTTAGTGGCGGCATACTTCTCCGAAAACCCGCAGTTCGACGCAAGAACATTCCGTCGGCGGTTCCGTATGAGCCGAGAACTATTCACATAAATTGTTCGAGAGGTAACCGATCACTCTCCTTATTTTCGACAAACTCTTGATGCTAGGGGCGTACCTAGTATTTGCCCATTGGTCAAGTGTATTGTGGCCATTCGTCAATTGGGATACGCGGCCGTTCCTGATTCTCTTGACAAAAATCTGGCACTCGGTGCAACAACATCCCGTGAATGTCTCCGTAAGTTTTGCGAGGTTATCATGGAGTTATATGGTCGTGAGTATTTGCGAAAGCCCACGTATGCTGACCTTAAAAGAATATATGCTCATCACGAGCATAACCATGGCTTTTCTGGGATGATGGGAAGCATTGATTGTACAAGTTGGGAGTGGGAGAATTGCCCGAATAGTGTGAGAGTTCAACATTGTAGGGGTGATCACGGGCCACATCCATTCATTTTATTGGAAGCGGTTGCTTCCCAAAATTTATGGATTTGGAATTCGTACTTTGGTGTCTCCGGAATGAATAACGACGTAAACATTTTACGTCATTCCCCTGTTTTCAATGATATCAAATCTGGGAGAGCACCTGTTTTACGTCGTTCCCCTGTTTTACGACGTAAACGGTGTGGCTTATAAAAGGGAATATTATCTTACTGACCGGATATATCCACAATGGTCCGTTCTTATGAAGTCCATTTTAAATCCTTCCACTGGTGATCATAAAAGAATATTGTACAAGAGGAGGCACGAAGCAGCAAGGAAAGATATGGAACGGGCTTTTGGTGTGTTGAAGAAGAAGTGAAAAATGCTTAAAGTTTCTGCTCGAGGGTTGTATAAAAAGGATATCCAAGATATTATGTATACATGTATCATATTACATAATATGATCGTTCGACACAAGCAGCGAGCGATATGTCCTACATGGTTCGAAGATGAGGGACACCAAGATCATGATCCCTTAAGAACGCATGAAGAATCGTTGGTGGTTACTCAGGAGCTAATGGACTCATCAACTCATCAAAACTTAAAATTTGATTTGGTCGAACACATTTGGAGAAATCGTCGAGATCATGTCAATGAAGTGAATCAAGTCGATAGTGACGATGACGATGAGGATTTTTTGTAATGTTTTTGACGTTAATTGAATAAGTTACGTAATGTTTTTAATGTTTATTTGAATTTCGTATTGTAATATTTATTTTAATTTTAATGAATTTTAAATTTGTTGTTTAAAAAAACGCCATCGACCGTATCCCTACGTCAATGGTCACGAGAAGTAGACGAAGATGGTGACTGGTCACGATCGTACCGCTTAACGAAAGTCGGCCAGAATAACCTGAAACCCAACCCATTCTGCCCAAATAACAAATAGTGTATAAATTTAGAGTATCAAAGTTCCTAGTAAAATAATCTGAATATCTCTTATTCTTAGAGCACCCGGTGTGGGGTTCGTCTTCGCCTCGCCGTCCTTCGTTGTGACACCGGGGATGCTCGCCGAGCTTCGTTGTTGAGTTTCAAATCGTGGTGACGACGAGCTAAGCTTCTGACAGAAGTGATGATGCTGTTTGTGTTTGTGTGTGTGTTTGTTTTTTTATTTGTTTTGAATAAAGTGGTAGTGGTAGGTCCTAAATGAAGAGGTTGAGGTTTGTTATGAGTGAGGAGGGGTTTGTTGTGGTTAGTTGTGGAAAAATAAAATGCTGATGTAGCGCTAAGATGGCACGACGACGAACCTAATACTTGTTTTGACACCTAGTGCTCTTATACTACATGACTTGCAAAAAAATTATTTTGTATTTGACTTTCTTAATCAATGTTTCATAGAGTACTAAATCAAGTTCCTGAAGTAAATTGCAATCAACAATTAGATATGGATAATCTGACAAATGTAACCATCTCATACTACAAAAACAGATTCTTTTTCATACATTATGTTCCAAAACCACCAAAAATCCAACCATCCACAACGGGACACCTAAAGAACAATGTCAGTCATACTTCTAGTACTACCTAGTGTTAGGAGAGCTAACAAGCACATCATTCAGAATAAGCTGCTTTTGATAATCAGACCATAAGATACCCCAACTGAGCCAAACCACCAGCAATTCCTGACTAACGGTATGCTTATAAGTTCTAACTATTCATCATGTAATCAAGGCATCAAGTCCATTTCTTCACTGCACTTTTATGTCTAATATCTATAATAATTCTTTGACATCTTCAAAAAAGGAATCTGGTATCTCTGATGGAGATGACAATTCCGAGACACATTTGAACTGTTACAAAGACATCATAAATTGTAATCAGATGATGACAGCAAAAACCATGTAGCCGATCATGAAAGTGTTTATTGTTACACATACCTTATGCTGCTTGTATTTTTCTCTAATTGCCACCAACGCAGCTGCTCTTCTACTTAACTGCAGATCATGTAAAACTTTAACACATTCTTTCAAGTCGGATGGCTTATATCCACAGAGTTGCTCCAGAGCTGAATTCTGAAAGCAATATGAACATTATTAGAATCAAAACCATCATCCAAAAGAAAAGGAGACAATTTAGTCATCTGGGTAATGCAATCTTACCCATGGATGGGATCTCGGTTTAAGAGTGAATCTTGAAAGAAAAGTAACAGATGCCGCTATCAAAGAAGGCAAAAACTTAAGACAACTGTACTCTAACAAGCTTAACTCGGCCAAATAGTAACCCAAGAACTCCAACTGCAAATTCGGCGTCTGTGGATTACAAAAGATACATAAGTTAGTACTTAAACACGCCAACCACAATACTTTTTATCAATGCAATAACACAGAAAAGGAGATGAGAAGCTTACTTCATAATCGTCTTGAGCAACCTTGGTATATCGTCTGTTAAACAAATCAAAAAGGTCGCTGAGGTTAGTTACTGAAAACATTAATATTATACAATCAATGCGACATATACAACAACTTAAGTTGCTGATATTTAATTCCACAAGAGCTTCCATTCATACCTAAGGAAGGACTTCACAGTGGGATTTCCCATTTCAAAATTTAGCGCTTTAAGCACATCAGCTTCCATTTTAACAACCTCTTGCTTAGTATATGTGTTATCAGTAATATAACAAAAATCCTCAGTATGTGGTGGGGTAATCTCTTCATATTTCCTGCTCAACAAAACACAAATCTTCAACACTCAATTAACACAAAAACAAACAAAAAACAGACAAATCGAATACTTACGCAGCAATAAGCATCGAAGAAACGCCGAGAAGCTGAAGCTTCTGTCGGTTAAGTACATTAACCGACAAATACTTATCAATATATGAAATCGTCAAATACAAAGTGTACGGGAGAAGCTTATACTCCTCAGCAACCTCAACTAGCCAATCAACCAATATCGCCCGCATATTTACACTAACATCCTTCTGCACTTTTTCAATATAATCCAACATTGGTCTTCTCTTTACCTCCTTCTGTATTTCCAATCAAAATATAAAAAAAAACCATAAATTAACTACTAAAACTACATACAATTATCTAAATCCTAATTAATATATCAAAAACATTAAAATCCCTTAATCAACTGAAACTCCAAAACTATGAGAATAAATCAACAAAACTATTAAACATCATTAATTTTCCAAATAAATCAAACAATTAAATATTTATTAATTAAATCAACAAAAAAAATGCAATTAATATGAATCCAGTTAAAATATCATTAAAAACCCTAAATCAGAGATAAAATATCATCACTATTCAATTAATATCAAAAACCAATATTAATCTTAACTTATTTTCCACTGATTTTACAAATTAACACAAGCCCTAAATAATAAACCAAAACCCTAATAAAAAATAAACTGAAACTAGATAAAATTTATAAAAACAAAATTAGGGAAATTGTTGCTAACCTCCATATTATGCAAATAGTCATAAATATCAGTAACATAATCATCACACATCTGAGGATCACTACTCTTCACATTCTCATCAAACACAGAGTTCCGACTATCCAAAACAGTTGTCGAATCTTTTTTCGCCTTCTTCAACTTATTACATTTGGGTTTTTCATCCTTAACCGGGTTGTCGGATCTAATATTATTAGAAATCTCACCCAACACCACTCTTGTTTTTTTCTTCATCGGGTGAGACTGTGAATGAATTGCTTCTAATGCTCTCTTCTTTGCATTGCGTGTCATCATTCTCATACTGTTTTCTTGGTCAGCCATTTGAGAATGAAAATATGAAAGTGAGATTTATTTATTTTTGTTGTGAAATGGGTATTTGTGTGTGTTTTATTTATAAAAAGGTATTATGCCGCCAGTTTTTGTGTGTTTGAAATAATTCGATTTTGGGGTTGAAATTTTTTAGGGACGAATGAGAAAGTGACACGTGGGAAAATAAGAGGGGATTCGGATTGATGAAGTGGCGGATATTTCAGATTTAAAGATTTGAGATTTGGCCATTTGGGCGCCTTGCTTAAAAAGTTAAATTATTTCGTTTTTCGGTTTAAATTTTTTGCAAATCATGTCTTTTGTCTATGGCAAAAACTTGTTTTTAAGTTTTGGAGATGTGTTGGATTTTGAAATTTCGCGGTGGTTGTTATAACTTTTGTCCAAATTGTAGTAAGGTAACTTTTAGGGCCCGTTTGGTATAGGGTATTTGGATTTGAGTGATGGTTTCAAAGAAATGCTAAGAGCATGCTCAACCATAACACTATAACACCAATAACACCGTACACGTCACATCAGCTTTAACATTTAACATTAACATCCCCAAAAAACACCCACAACCATAACATCAACATCAATAACATTCCCAACAATTTACAAAAACAACCCCTCATTTAGGGGCATAAATGAAAAAAAAAAAAAAAAAAAAAACGCCCAGTGACTAACGCCGAAATAACGCCAGAGATGTCCAATGGGAATAACGGCTTAACGCCGTTAATTGCGTCTTCAACGCCGTTGTGGCGTTACGTTTGTGTTTGCTCTAACCGTTTGGTTTGAATCCACGGGTTATCCAACAATATCTTATACTCTCGTTGATGGGGTTAGAAAAAAGTCACCAGGCCCTCCGACTTTTCTGACATCTCTTTTGTTTTTTTTTACTTTGTCATCTACAAATTTATTTTAGCCACACATTGGTTATCATTTATTTATTTATTTTATTTTTATAAAGTTTAAAAATAATATATTAATTTTATGTCTAATAATTAATTCAATTTAAATCATTTTACTTTTATACATTTAACATGTAAAATTATTTTATCTCTCTTACATCAAATCCAAATCCCATATTTAAATCCAAATCCAAATCCTAATCTTAAATCCATCTACAAACCAAACGGACCCTTAAATAATTTTTTTTAAATGAACCGTTTTTACTAGAGCTTTACGAATTTGGACCTCGCTCATACTTTTTTTTCAAAATGAACTTTTAAATATTATCTGTTAAATTGATTAGTAGATAACTTTTTTACTATACACATGTCTCCAATCGAATTCCATGCGATATTTTAACGCGAAATTGTATTATTTTGATTTATTGTTTTCGGGCGACAGAATTTTAATGTTAGGCGAGTGTTGGGCGAGTCCTGGACGAATGAAGAATGCTAGGCGAGTTTAGATGTTATGCTAGTGATGGGCGAGTATTAGGCGAAAGACACTACTGGGCGAGATGCTAGGCGATGTAGACACCTAATCGAGAACTTTGTGGCACTTCAGGCGAGAGAGGGGCGACAGACATATCAAATTTAATATAAACTTATATTTACTATTTCCATATATAATGTATAAAATTTAATGCATAAGTTATAAGTGTTTTGTGGAACAATAGTTTGTATTGAGTAAAAAATACTCTATATCTTTCAATTCCTTTTACTATTAGAAATCTAGTCGACGTACATGTTTTACATGTTTAGATTTACTATTTCCATTTTTAAATTACTATTTCCATATAAAATGTATGATACTTAATACATAAGTTATAAGTGTTGTTTGAACAATAGTTTTAATTTAGTAAAAAGTACTCTATATTGATGTAAAGAAACCTTTATGTATTCTATGACTCATTTGTGCACAATAGTCCAGATTAAGTGGTATTGCGTATTGGTCCATATTTCTAATTTGTTTAAATTTAGTTGGGCGTTTTAGTTTTGGACGAGTATTGCTAGGCGAAAGAAAAGTATGATTGTGATATATTTTGTTCGTTTGTGTAAAACATTGGAAAAAAGTTTAGTTTGGTAAAACTAGTATGTAGAACACTAGAAGGATTATTTAGGTAATTGGTTATAACCCTTTTTTTCTTTTTGTTTTTTTAAGTGCAAAGGTAAAGCTTATATATTTTTCTTTTTCGCGCAAAAGGTGAGAAATATATCACTGATCAAACAAATTACAACATTCTGAGAAGGTTTAGACATGCTTGAACCTTCTAAAAATACGAAACAAACAGCAATGCAACAAAGGAACTACTATATCTGATACTACATAGACACAATATCTCGGACAAAACTATCAACAATCTCTGACAGCAATACCAAACATCCATTTATCTACATAACTCCAACAGTTTTCCATAATTCTCACCATAATGCACCAAAGACTATAACCTCTTGACTACATTTCCATATTTGATTCAACCTCAGAACATTCAACCCACATCCACAGTATAAAGAGGAGAAAACAAACATGTATCACCAAGTGGGTTATAGCTCCCATTCACTCTATAAGAGGGGTTATACCTACCCTAGCTACATTTCCTAACCATTGACTCCAAAATCCATACAACAACTACATCCTCACTAATATGAATAAGAAGTCAAGAGGGAAAGGCATCACTAGGGAGGGAACACACACCCTCAAATAGCATAACCCATTAACTCATTTTTCAATGTATTGAGAGGACCAAGAAAGATCATCTTTCATTCCTTTCATCATACATTGACCACCCAGGACCATTACCCTTCATAGTGAGCAACCCTACATTATTGTACATTTATCTAGTCTAGACCTCTTACTGTCCCAAGCACATACATCTAATTTCCTCCCAAGGCCAAATTAGATAATCTATGAGGTTCAAGCAAGTATAGTCATTCCTGATAAACTCCAATGTACTAATAACTACTCACTGTATGGCCTGCAAAAATATTGTGGACACATATACAATCCATCAATTCAAGCAATCACTGCTTAAAACTAACAGTCATCACTGATGTCCCATATTCTAAAGATTATGTTAATTGCAGATGTTTTCTTGACTTTCAGACTCATAATCTTCCACCTCGATTCTTCTTTTATGCATTGAATCACTTCTTCCTCATTTCTTTTACAACCTTGAAAAGTCTAAGATTCCTTTCCCTCCAAATATTGTACACACAAGCTGCCAAAACCAAGTGTTCCAAGAATACTTCTAATATTGTTGTTATAGTGACTGTTTTGAATGAACTGTTAGGGGTGCGCACGATCCAAAATCGGACCGGACCGGCCAGAGACCCGATTTCGGCAAAAATCTTAGACCGAGACCAAACCGAATGTGGTCGGTCCGGTCGGTCCTTTAGTCGGTTCAGTCCAACAAGGCCAAATTAGCCTAAATTCGTCGGTTTTGGTCCGGACCGAGGACCGAATTAGCCCAAAAGCCGAGACCGCGGACCGGACCGAATGTGGTCGGTTTGGTCCGCTCCAGTTCGGTCTCGGTCAGTCCGACGGCCGGTCCGGTCCGGTCCGTTCGGGTTGTATGCTCACCCTTATGAACTGTAGGATATCTTGCCAAATGGGATTAGTTCTTTCAACATAAACCAAAATTTTAATATGATTTCAGATCTTGCAAGCAAACTGACATTTGAAAAAGAGATGTTGGACATAATCATTAGTGGTAAAGCACATGGGGCATATTAAGACTGTACCATTGTTCCATTTTTCCATCCTTTCTTGAGTTTGTAGCTCGTTGTGCAGAGCAAGCAACAAAATAAACGCATGTCTGAGAACCAAAAAGTCTTGCACCATTCAACCTTGGGATGCTCATATCTCATGCTCTTCCAAACAGTCCTTATAGAAAAATTCAACTTCTTATTATCACTTTCCAACCAAACCACCTTATCATGGTTCTCAGAGAGTTTAGGAACTTGAAACTCATGCAGTATAGGATACTTATTACATCATTCATCAGGCCAAATCCACATATTATCAACAATCATCTCAACAACTTTTGACTCTTTGCCAAATCTAGCATTATATATATCCCTGCTAGTGATGAAATTAGATAAAGGACCTTTGACATCCAATTAGAAATTAGAAGTGTTCAGACCATTACCAATTTCATGCCAGACAAAAGGTTTCATCTTATCTTTTAGAACTAAGAACTTTTTCCAGCTCCAACTGTCACCATTATCAGCCTCAACATCCCATAGACTCCTCTGTTTTGATTTTACTATGTTGACCCATTGAACCCAAAGAGATTGGTTATTGATGATAATGTTCCAAACATGCTTAATAAGTAAAACTTCATTCCATTCTTTCAAAGGATTTATCCCCAAACCCCTTGATCTTTTGACCTACATACCACTTTCCAAGCTAGCTTAGATTTTTCATTTCCCTTTTCACCCACATTCCATAAGAACCTTTTCATGATCTTGTCAATATCATAGATAACAGTCTTAGGCAAAAAGTAGACAAAAGCCTAGTAAATTTGCATAGATGCAAGCACTGAAGTGATCAGCTAAGTGATCAGCTGAACTCTTCCTGCATAAGAAAGCAACTTATTTTTCCAATCATCCACTTTATCTTTAACTTTATCAATCAAAATCATACAATTAGCAACACTCATACATTTCGACAACAGAGGAACTCATGAATACTTCATAGGAATCTTGCCAATAGTGAAAGGAATAACACTCAAGATTTCATTCCTTTTGTAGCAATAGGTAGTTCTTTAAATCAAAATTAACTCAAATTGCCTGCCAGAATTAATTCTTAGAACAACCAACTGAAAAGGAATTGTTTAAGCACATCAAACATATTGTAGCAAACACATAAATCAAAGTTATTTCAAAGTGTTCCAAATGCACCAAATCAAACTAACACATCCATAATGATATAACTATCCATAGAGTAGCCTATGTTGCTACCAAAAGTAACAAAACATCCTTGGACTTCCTCAAACTCCTCCAAGTGATCCTTGTTACCATTCATATTCCCAGAGCATCCACTATCAACAATTCCTCTGCTTCCTAACTTCTGGTGTGGATGTTCCTGCATATTAAAAAGAGAAATTAGTTTCTCTTGAGGACCCAGGCCTGTAGAGGCTTGGGTCTGCCTTGTGGACCTTGAGAATTCAAAGTATAAGTTGAAGATGGTCCACTATTACTCTTGGAGTGTGGTTTGGTCTGTCTCCAAGTATAACATGCCGAGGGCTTAACAGCAGTCCCCTACTTACCCTTTATTGCATAAGATTTAAACATTTCAGCTGCATTATGAACTATGGGTCTTCTCACAGGTGAATGTGAACCATAATGAAGTCTTTGGTTGAATTGGTTCACCTGTGGTTTTCTAAACTTGGGACTGAGTGAAGGACTAATAGGTTTTGGTTGTTTGATTTAACATTCATATAGCCAGAATTAACTTTTGTTTGACCTTAATTAACACGACCAGTATTAACCCTAGACATGTTACCAGTATTAATATTTTGCCTACTAGAATTAATTGGTACACCAGTACCCACTTTTGGCTTAACAGAATTAACAAATGAACTACTAGTATTAACAGGTACTGGTCTAGAAACAAACTGATTAGCATGGTTAATTCTATTTTTATTATTCCACACTGGACTAACTAAACCATTATGTTGGGAATTATGTGAAGTATGAATCATGCTGATATTACTGCTGATGGATTCTGCTGAAGTGTAGCTGGATTCTGCTGAAGACATGATTATGCTGAAGTTATATTAGTCGTAGTTTGTTTCTGCGGAAATAGTATACCGTATATTCTAGAATTAGTTAGGATATACATGAGCTTTATTAAGAAGTGATTGTGTATATCTTATTTAGTTTCATAGTTATACGTTTCTTAGAAAAGAAGTTAGGGTTCCTTGTCTATAAAAGGAACACAATAGAATGTATTATGTACGTGCTTAATCAATTTATTTAATATAACGATCCATAGAGGATCAAAGAGTTCTTAGTTATCTGTGTTTTATACTTGTATTTATATTCCGCTAAAGAATACAAGTTGTAGAGATTTTCTTTTAGTTTGTTTGTGATTACACAAGCGATACTAACGATCTACGAAGCTCAAGATCTATCAAGGTCTAACAGTTTTCAACAAGTGGTATCAGAGCCTCGTAAGAGTCTCTACGATACTAAGGACAGGTTTTTCTAAACACCCATACAACCAAAACAAAAACTCATCATGCCTGGTTCAGACGTTGATGTTGAACTCACCAACAACCAAAACTCCACCCATCTGCAACAACTAAGTCTCTTTAATAGCAATGCTAAGTTTCCTTACCCTAAAAGGGAAGAGTATGATCTTTAGGCGATGAAGATGCAAAACTGGATCTCCAACATTGATTGGAATCTATGGGAGATAGTATTGAAGGGAAACAGTGAAGAAAACTATCGAGATGTTGCTTTGGAACGATGACTTATGTTCCTCCTAAAACTGCCAAGAGTTACCGGCGGTTCAGAGAAACCAAGGTTAAAACAATTCTTCTTCAAGCTATTACTGAGGATCACTTGAGTGATTTTCACTTCATGCAAGATGCCAAGGACATATGGTTAGCAATTAAGGCTAAGTTCGTTGGGAATGAGGAGTCTAGGAGAATGAGAAAGTCCATGCTTAGACAACAGCTTCAAGACTTTCAAATCACTGAAGAGGAAGGAATTCATAAGGGCTATGACAAGTTTCACAAGATTTTAAGTCAGTTAAATCACTGCAGCAAAGCCGATAATGATGACTGTAATTCTAAGTTCTTGAGGTCTTTACCTCAATCCTAGCTACAAGTGAGCATTGCTTTAAAAGCAAAAGGTGGTTTGGATATGCTTACTTTTGATGAGTCAGATAACAAACTTAAAGCTATTGAACATGATGTAAGAAGTCCTTATAGATCATCATCTACTGCCACCACACAGATTCGTTGGAGCTTCTACTCCTAAGATGAGTCATGGTCCAAGTCCAACTTACTCATCATCATCTTACACTACCACTCCATCAAGTTCTCAACCTGGAGGTATAATGGAAGATGTGCTTGGATCCTTCTTTGCTGATTATGATCCTCGCAGGAACGGCCTATGAGGATTTAGATCAGTGGATCCACTGGAGATGGAAGAGATGAAGTGAAGTGGCAGTGGCTATGTTGTCCATGGATATCAAGAATTTTGAGCGCAAAGTCGCGAAGGTTTGGCTTCCTAGGAAGAGATCCAGCGAGGTTTGACAAAAGGAAGGTCAAGTGCTTCACATGTCAACAGATGGGTCACTTCTCCGGAGAGTGCAAAGATAGGAAAGCTGGTGATGAGACGAGATACTCTACTTATCAGCCAGAATCGAAGGAGTCTGGAACTTCAAAGGGATCGCAGCTTTGGTCACTCTTGACAGCAATGTGGACTGGAAGCATCATGAGCAGGATACTGATGGTCCTGATAATGTTGGTTTGATTGCAAGATGTACTTCAGAGGATAGGCATGATCAGATTGCCTTAATGGGCATCTCTCGGGTACAAAACTGTTTGTTTGGTTGTAGTGAGCTTATAATGAACTCAAAGAAGCTTATGATATTTTGAAACCTAAATATAATGAATGCTTTGTAGAAGTGGAAGCTTATAAACAGGCTTTAAAAACACTTGAAAGACAAAAGGTTTGGTTTCAGAAGAATCAAATAGCTTATGATGAGAAAATAAGTGTTTTAGAAAGAGATCTTACTAATGCTAAAAATGAGTTAAAATATTCTGAGAAGTTAAGAGCATGTAGTGTCGAAAATCTAGAGTTGAAGGTGAAACTAGATGAGGAAATTGCTAGGCATAATGAATGGTTGTTAAATGGTAATAAGTTAGCTAGTCACATCTATGCTAGTCAAACTCCAAATACTTCTATAGGATTAGGCTTTAAGAAGTATGTAGGGTTAGAAGCTAGGGATGACACACGAAATCTACACCAGCAGCCTAGCTAATTTTGTGAAAGAAGGTGCTCTACATTAAATACGTGGACCTATTAAAGGTGAGCACATGCCCATTGACCTTTCCATTTCTGTTGACTTTGATGGATCACATCATCTCTATGGCAAAAGTCAAATGACTTGCCAGGACTCGATACTTCTTCTAATGACTTTGTCTCTTGTGTTAACGGTGACAAGTCCTCCGAGCAAGGGTCTACAGAGTGTGATTCAAATGACAAGTCTGACCTTCCCAAGTCTACACCGCACCAAGACTACCAATAAGCATGTCGAGTTTGCCAAGGAATCCTCTTCCAAGGCAGTTGCCTCAAGACTTGCCTTTAATTCTTTGCATAATAATACTGTTAAAACAATTCTTTTCATGGTTTTGGTTTGAATACTTCTGCTTGTAATAGAACATCTTTTGGTTTGAATAAATCTTCTAAACAGAAGACATGTTTTGTGTGTAGAAGTAAATTTCATTTAATTAAGGATTATGATTTTCATGAGCAAAGGATGGATAGGTGTGGTGATTCTAGGACATCTAGACCAATGTGGACCAATGTTAATGCTATACCACCTTATGTTCCACAAGCAACTTATACTAATTCTCCTTTTCCTTTGAGAAGACCAGTTGCAAGACCATATGTACAACCAACAAGTTCATATTTTAAGAATGGTCATTGGCCTGGATATGTTGAATCTATGACTGATGGGAAAGGGAACTGATACTTCGTCAAGTCCTCCAGAGTTGTTCTTGGAATAATAAGGGACCTAAATTTCAATGGAAACCCAAGAACAATAGTGGATCCTATACATCTGCATGGCATAATTCATATGATCCACAAGGTTTAAGTCAAATGACTTGAGCCTCTAGAGTGTACTAATATTTTGTATATTTTTGTTGTTGTAGAATCATCCTCTTAAGCATAAAGATGTTGGCATTGTTGATAGTGGTTGTTCAAGAAGTATGTCGGAAACGTATATGATGCATAACTTTGTATCAATTGAAGGAGGAGGCAATGTAACCTTTGGAGAAAGTGATGGAAGGATTACTGGGAAAGGGACCATCAAAACACCTCAACCGGACTTTGAGAATGTATACTATGTCAAGGAACTCCAACACTTCAACTTGTTCTCAGTCTCACAAATTTGTGACACCAAGAACAAAGTACTCTTCACAGAGGATGAATGTCTTGTTCTGTCTAAAGACTTCAAACTCCCAGAAGACACTTCAATTCTGCTGAAAGTTCCTCGGAATCACAATCTTTATACATTCAACTTAACTGATGTTAAACCAAAAGGTGATTTAACTTGTTTGGTGGCTAAAGCATCCTTGGATGAGTCTACCAAATGGCATAGGAGAATGGCCCATGTCAACTTCAAGACCATAAACAAGCTCTCTAAACTGGTTCTTGTTGAAGGTCTTCCTTCCAAAGTCTTCACAAATGATCATAACTGTGTTGCATGCAACAAGGGAAAGCAACACAGAGCCTCATACAAAGTTATTCTTAGCTGTGAGCATTATTTTTGAACCTCTTCGTTGCCTTTCATATGGATCTGTTTGGTCCAACTCAAGTTAGAAGCATTGATCAAAAGTATTTTTGTCGGTTATCACTGATGGTTATAGCAAATATTGTTGGGTATTCTTTCTACGGACCAAAGATGAAACATCTCCAGTCTTTGAAAGAGTTCATTACCCTTATTGAAAATCGGTTGAACAAAAGGTTAAAGGAATTCGGTGTGATAATGGGACAAAGTTCAAGAATGCTATACTTATAGAACTCTGTAGGTCTAAAGGAATCAAAAGGGACTATAGCACTCTAAGAACCCCACAACAAAATGGGGTGTGCGAAAGAAAAAATAGGACCTTAATAGAGGCAAGATCAATCTTTGTGACTCTAAGCTACCCACCATGTTTTGGGACTGAAGCTTTCACGATGCTTTGTTATGTATGAATAGGGTATCCATTCCTAGACCACACTTCAAAACACCATATGAACTTCTCTATGGGAAAGTTCCCGCTATTCATTACCTTAAACCTTTTGGATGTCAAGTGACCATTCTGAATACAAGTGATCCATTGGGCAAATTTGATGAGAAAGTTGATGATGGGTATATTGTGGGATATTCTGCTCATAGTAAGGCGTCTGAGTTTACAATTTATCCGCCAAGAAGATTGAGGAGACATTGAACCCGAGGTTTCTAGAAGATAAGCCTAATGTTCAGGGCATGGTCATGTTTGGTATTTTGACCTTGATTACTTAACTGATTATTTGGGTTATTCTAGACATATGGCTAATCAAAATGCAAGTACTCAAGAGTCTCTAACTATCGGTCTGAGATACCACGGATGCGATTCGACAGTGAGTTTGAAGATAATGAACAACCCATTGTAGTGCCTTCTTTCTCCCCTAACAATTTTACAGGTGACACTTCCAAAGTTACTTCCGATGAGAGTGAAGACGAGTCCAATTATGCAGAGGACCTTGCTAGGCTAAAGGCGGAGTATGCAGCTAATATAGAAGCTGAAAGGAATGCTGAGGAGAGTGCCAGTGAACCAATCCGTGGAAACATCAATTATGCTGAAAGTAATTCTGTTTCTCCTATCATCACCAATTCTGCTAAAGGCTATGTTGTTTCTACTCCCATTTCTACTAGAGTGTCCACAGACTTTGGAGATCCTTATACTCGTTTTCCAAGACCCTCAGATCTTGGTCATCATCAACCTAAAGCTGGAATCTTCACCTCACCTTCTTATGACACTGATTTTGAACCTACTGTGACTAATCTTGATTCTTCCATTGAAGTCAAAACCACGCTACAAAAGGATTCACAATACTCATCCACAGTCCAATATTATTGGTGATCCTAATGCACTTGTTAGAACAAGGGGTACTGTGGCAAGTTCTAAATATGGTCAAGTGGCTTTTATCTCTTATGTCTCAAATCAGCAAAGGGACAATCACACAGACTATGAACATTGTCTGTTTGCTTGTTTTCTTTCTCAAGTGGAACCAACCAATTACTCAGCTCTTGAAGACTCAAGTTGGCTTGAGGCAATGCAGGAAGAGATGCAACAATTTCAAAATCGCAAGTTTGGATATTTGTACCACTACCTGATGGCAAGTATGCAATTGGGACTAAATGGATTCTGAAGAATAAGAGAGATGCAAGGGGTGTTGTAATTAAAAACAAAGCAAGATTGGTTGCTCAGGTGTCACACCCCCAAATTACCTGTTTTGCAGCGGAATGGAATTCCTGGGGATTGACTGTCATAGCATCACAATCACAGTTATATTGAACGACCTAAAGTGTCGTTTGGAAAATACATCGTTTGATTTAATAAAACAACCAGAGTTTACAAAGTAGGTCCCAAATGAAAGTCAACTTGTGCGGAAATAAGTTTGTTACAATTCAAACGATGTTTTAAAGTACGTAAAACCCAAGTGAGACGCGTCGTCACCACGACTCCATGAGGTGTCCAAATGCATGCCATGAAATGTATACCTTAGATACCTGAGATAAAACATGCTAAAAAGTGTCAACACAAAGGTTGAGTGAGTTCATAGAGTTTGTTTTGAAATGTAAAGCCTTTCAAAATCGTTTATGTAGCAAAGGCATTGTAAATCCACTCAGTTCCAAGTCCCGCCCATACAAAACTTGCAACCTGTGTGTTCACAACCCATTGCCAAAATATGCATAGTTTATGTTCAAACAGAAATCGTCAAATGAATTCACAATAGTGCATGACTCAATGTATTGGAATCGTTTATGCAGCAAAGGCATTGTAAATCCACTCAGTTCCAAGTCCCGCCCATACAAAACTTGCAACCTGTGTGTTCACAACCCATTGCCGAAATGTATACATAGTTTATATTCAACCACACATCGTCAAATGAATTCACAGTAGTACCTAACTCGACGTAGAACAATAGCACATAATCAATAGCACCTATCTCAATGTATCAGTAGTCAACTGACATAGTTTCTTTATTCGACGATGTATCAGTAGTCAAAGCTGATATAGAACGTTATACGACGAAGCACTATAGCGCGCAAACAAGAACAATTGATATAGTATAACATTTGATTTAGAAACAATGGTGATCACGGTAGCATTTAGCCTTAAAAGTCAAAAGTACTTGTGAAGTAAATGAGAACAGTTTGAGCATGTATCTCCCCCAAAACAGTTATGAAAACAAGTAAAAGTAGGGGCTATGGAACTCACTTGGTAAACTGGAATAATGGCAAAAGTGAGTACACCGAGGTATAATGTAATGCGTTAACCGGACCTATTATCAATGATATGATATGTCATGAATTGCAATGTAATGTTATGCATGCATTCCGTATGTTATTTATACCATTTACGAGTTTTGAAAATATTACACATCGTCGAAAAATACTCTTTTGAAGTCTTGACCAATCAAAAATCACTTTACATGTTTTTACGTCAAAATGTCATCCTACAATGGTTTTATAATGATTTTTAGAGAAATTACCACTTTTCGTCGCAAAACAATGTCGCCGAATTTTTATGAAATTAACAAAATGGCTTTGGAAAACTAGTCGTAAAAAGCGATTACGTCGATCGTTAGAGAACGAACTCGACGCTTTTGGAAAGTTTGTATCGATATCTAAAAGTTTCAGTTCAGGAGTTTTCGTCCAAAAGGTCTCGAACATAAAGATAATAAGGGTTAAAGATGGTGGTTTTGGCTAATTGTGTGCAGAAAATTAGTTACGCCAAGTTTATGAAAAAGTGCATATCTTTGTCGTTTCAAATCCGTTTTCTACGATAATACGTCCTTAGCTTCGTATCAAAGTATACTAATATATTTTTGACAAGTCAAAATAATTTGTGAAGCTTAAGGCTCATTTTGACTCGGACAAAATAAATATAGTATGCTGAAATTTCTGAAAATAATAATTTTCGTCGTCAAACTTGTAAAATCCATAACTTTCTCGTTATAACTCCGTTTTATTCCGTTCAAGCGGCCACGGATTCGCTTTAAAGTATATTTTCTAAATATCAAGGCCAAAAATTTGTGCCCACTGTCGGATTTTCCAGAAAAATGAAACAAGGACAGAACCTTTTTATATCGATTATTGAAAATAGTTTTTCTCGGACAAAACCTATTCTAATCCCTTCAAATCAACTCCAAAGCTAATCTAATCCTACCATACACCTTCTTAGGGTGTCATGGGTTCCTAATCACCATCAAGACCAAAGAATACCAAGGGAATATTTATAGGATGACCATAGTATATAGATAACTCTAAAATCATGAAATAAAATGGTATAAATCACATATCATGCATACTTGCTCCAAAAATGAAAAGAAACATATGAAATGATAAGGAAACATGAAAAATGATAAAAACATGCTTACAAGTGAATATGATGAGGTGCAAGTAACAAGGTTAATCCTAAACACTCTTGGTTTTTATTTCAAAACTTAATAAAGAGTATTATCTAGATTGTTATAACACTTGGACTTGAAAAACTTTTTGATCCCTTTGAGCTCTTGAAGTGGCCGGTTATGGAGGAAACAAAGAGAGAAAAATGATTGTTGCTACTTGTATTATTTGTGTTGAAATGAAATAAGTGAATGAGATTGTGTATATATCTAGACCTTTGAAAATTTTTACCACAACCATAAATTCCAACCCTTAAGGGCCGGATTTTTAGGATCTTGCTTCCCAATCATGATATTTTTTTTTTTTTTTCATAATGTATATATATAATTATGTATATTATTTGTAAACTTTGACAAAAGTGTAAGTAATAAGGTAAATGGTAGATTTTTAGTACAAGTAAGTTTTTGATAGGTCAAAATAGAATGTAATGATATAATAAAAATTATAAAAATACATTCCTTGTGAATTTTGAGTGATAAAATAATTATCGTCTAATTTTTAAGAAAACGTCGTAATAATTTAACTTTAACGATTTATGTACCAATTAAATTCAAAACACTAGGAAAACTCAAAATATAGTTTATATAACTAAATGTAAGTATAAAAATACATCGGGATCATTTTTGAAAGTAACGGGTTAAATATTAAAAATAATAACTCACGCGATAACGATTATTAAATATAAAAATTACGCGTTGGAAGTGAAATGAAATGTCATGAAGGAACTATCGTGATGTAAACGATGTCAATGAAATGTAGACTAATCTTAGTCCATATGAAATGTACGTGATGTTATGATCATGAATTCGCCGCTAAACCTTCAAGGTTACGCGAATTTGAAACAAGTAAACCAAGTTTACTATAATTGTTGAAATTGTAAGGCATGCATTGTGTCGAGAAATGACCTGAAAGTACGGATTGTCACATCAGGGTTATAGACAAGAGGAGGGGATTGATTATGATGAAGTATTTGCACCTGTGGCAAGAGTTGAGGCCATACGGATTTTCTTGGCTTATGCATCCTATATGGGTTTTATGGTATATCAGATGGATGTTAAAGGAGCCTTCCTGTATGGTGAAATAGAAGAGGAGGTTTAGGTCACTCAACCTAAAGGATTTGAAGATCCTGATCATCCTACTCATGTTTACAAGGTTTTCAAAGCTCTTTATGGACTACATCAAGCACCACAAGCTTGGTATGCTAGGCTTTCATCATTTCTGCTGAAGCATGGATATCGAAGAGGTGCTATTGATAAAACACTTTTCCTGAAGAAGAATTCCACATATATCATTCTTGTGCAAGTGTATGTGGATGACATTATTTTTGGATCCACAAAGGAAGCTTGGTGCGGGGAGTTTGAGGAGCTTATGAAGGAGAGTTTCGATGAGTGCCATGGGAGAAATGACTTTCTTTTGGGTCTTCAAGTTTAGCAAAACCGATGGTATCTTTATCACGGGACAAATATGTGAGGAACATCTTAAAGAAGTTTGGTATGGAGAGTGTAAGGACTGCCACTACACCATATGAAGCTCCAAAGTCAAAGACCAACAATGAAATAGATCCACCGGTGAATGTACATCTTTACAGATCTATGATTGGTTCTTTGATGTATCTAACAGACTTCACGGCCGATATTACTTTTGCTGTAAGTGTTTGTTCTCGACATCAAGTTACTCCACTTACTTCTCATCTCAATGTTGTTAAGAAGATCTTTAAGTACCTCAAAGGCCAACCTCATTTAGGCCTTTGGTACCCAAAAGAATCTCCATTTGCTGGAAGCATATAGTGACAGTGACTATGCTGGTGCAAATCTAGATAGGAGGTCCACCACTGGAGGTTGCCAATTCCTTGGAAAGAGATTGATTTCTTGGCAATGCAAGAAACAGACTATTGTGGCTACCTCATCTACGGAAGCAGAGCACGTTGTCGCAAGATTAATGTGGGACGTTCTTTGGATACAAATCAATTGTTGGATTATGGGTATAACTTCATGAACACAACAATTTTTATTGATAATCAAAGTACCATATGCATTGTTAAAAATCCAGTTTTTCACAGGTAACAAAACATATTGATATCAGGCACCACTTTATAAGAGATGCATATGACAAACATTTGATAAAAGTGGTTAAAATTCACATCGATGATAATGTGGCGATTTGTTAACAAAATATTTTGATGGACCAAGGTTTCAACACCTTGTGGTCCATATTGGTATGCTTAACCCTTAACTGCAAAGTTTAAGGGGAGGCATAGGCCTCAGGGGAGGCATATGCCTCAGGGGAGGATTTGTGTACACTTTGCATTTTTTAATGTAAATTTGTGTTGATTTTTGTGTATACTTTTTGATTCTGTTTTCTAACACTAATCAGCTAATGTAATGATAGTTTGTTTTTCTTTGTTGGTTTGTGTGTTTCTCTGTGTTTATTTTGTTTTTGATTGGTTATTCAAGATTGGAATTTACCATGGTTGTTATTTTGGAATATGGTCAAGAAAGCTCTAAAGCTTGTTTCTACTGAATTCAAAGTGCTGAAGTGAGCTATTTGTTTCCACTAAAGACAATGTACTGAAGTTACAATGTTCATTCAAGAGAAGTATTGAAGCAAATTGTTCATTCATTCAAGAAGCAGTTTTACGTACTTACACAGAGTACAATCAACATCAAATGCAATTACAAGAAAAGAGCTTTACATGATCTACTAATCCAAATCTAGTTCATATCATCTATTCCAACATCTAACAGGCTGTTGGATATGCATGATTGCTCACATCTTTCACACTAGATGTTGGATATGCATTTATCGGGACTTGCATAACCACCCATTCCTTCTATCTTGATGGTCGGATATGCATGACCGGTACGACGAAGATGCTAAGGATCAAAATGGGAAGGATGGATTGATGAAAACGATGATGATGAAGATGACCACGTATGTCCTGTGTGCTTCATCTGCTGATTTCACCAAAAAGCAATCCTTACACCTTCCTTAACCCCTTCCTTTATACGATGTGTGATGATGCACCAAAACCTGGTGCAAAAAGACCAAGAAACACCTCTCTATTCTGAGGGAGTGGCGGATTTCTGGCTCGTGGCCTTTGTTGAGGCTGAGGTGCTGGAGGTTGGGAGTAAGATGTTCTCTCCTTGTAGGAGTCATCAGAATCATCAGCAGATTCACTTGGATTCACTACACTATCATCTTCTGAAGAAGGGAGAAAGGGTGATTTACTTGGTCGTAGATATGGTTGAGGAAAGTAATGAAGCAATGGGTTTGAATCATCACTTGATGATGATGATGAGGATGATGTTGTGAGATCCATGATTTTAGGTTTAGTACTCATGATTGATTGTGGTTAATTTTGAAGCATTGATGAAATTAGGGTTTGTGATGATATTTGGGGGTTTTTGATGAAGAGTTATGTGTGCATTGGGATTGTTTTATAGACAGTTTGAAGACTTAATGAGATTTAATGCGCGTGGGTGAAACAGTAAAAAGATATTTACTGAAGCTTCTTGAATAAGTGATCTATTTCTGCTGATTGATATTCTTCAGCAGAATGACTAGTGTTTCTACTTACATTGGGTAAAAGTAGAAGTACACGTCAGCACTGGTCAACATTTGACCAAAATTGGGAAACTACTACTTATTCTCTATTCGCAAATCTTCGTCTCAAATTAAAAGTTTCCCTCATTACCCACGTTCAAAACACTTTCACTTGTGTGAATCTTAACCCTAACTTAAAATTTTTCTAATGGCGCTTCAATTCAAGCATGATCATAATAAAGTCGCTGGGAACAACTAAGGGTGATGAGTTGTATAGACCAATGGTAGAATTCTTACAGAGGTTCAAGATTCATTATGCTTTAACACATTCTCCGAATGCAATATATGAATCGTTGGTTACTCAATTTTGGGCGACTGCTACCAAACGGAGTGATACAGAGATTGTTGCAATGATTGACGGAACAGAGCATGTGGTGACAGAGGAGCTGATAAGAAGACAACTTCATTTGGATGATGAGAATGGGTTTTCTCATTCTAATGCGGTGGATATTCTTGCTGGACTAAGAGCTATTAGATATCAGGGTGTAAGGACTGATATGTGGTTGAAGAATCAGTTATGTCCTATGTGGAGGTTTTGGTTCACACCTTGCTGTTTTGAGCAATAAATCTAGAGGATGGGATCAATTTTCTACACAAGTTGGATGTGTGAATGTATGGAATCGAGGTTACTGATCTCAAGAAGGAGCTTGCAGAAACTAAAACTAAGCTTGGTGGTGAGATTGTTGAATTGAAAAGAAAGGTTAAGGATTTGGAGGAACAATCTGGTCAGAGAAGAAAAGGAGATTGGATGTTTCTTCCGATGAGAGAACATGGATGATCATTTAAGTCTCTTGATCTGTGGCTAATGGCTCAAGAATCTAATGTTTCTACACCAAAGGTTGGTACATCTCACAGAAAAGGAGCCAATTTTATTTACTAGACGGAGGAGAAAGCAATTTGTGCATAAGGATACATTGCAAAGTGCGATATTTCAACTAAGGACATGTTGTTGCTGATACTCCTTTGATGGACATTGCTGGTGCAGGGGTTCAAGCTACAAATGTGCTATCTCAACCTGCTTCTATACCTTCACTCGATACTTCAAGTGTTTCTTGGGGAGGAAATTTATTTTGAATCCGTAGTAGATGTATTTTCAACACATGTTGAAGATTTATCTCACCATGTTTCTTCCAAGTACATCCGGACGAATCTTCTGAAGTTCCTTTACGGATACTCCTTCAGCTGATGCTATTTTTGAATCTTCTAAAGGGAAAGGAGTAATGGTTGATACTGAGCTTGGTCCAGATCCGTAAGTGAACAGGAAAGGTTAGCACAACAGAGGATGTTAGATGAATGTGCTAATTTGAAGAAAAGTGTTGAATTGGCTCAACAGATTGAAGTTGAGTCTATTTCTAAATTGCCTCCGAGAGACAAAAGAATTAGATGAAATAGCTACCGGATGCCTGCCAACACTGGGATGTTTATACTCAGCAAGCTATTTCTAATCCTTCACTTGCTCAGAGTATTTTGGGAGCAGATTTTAATAGTGATGATTTTGTGGCTCAAATGATGGCTCTTGGAAAACAAAAGAAGAAAGAAGCTATGGCAAAAAGGAAAGCTATTCAAACTCAAAAGAACATGACTAAGAAAATGAGAGCACAATCTGCAGCTCCAACAAAAGATTATATGAGGAAAGTAGTGAAATATCGAGTTGCTCTCTATAACTCGTATGACTATGAAGGAGGTTAAGGCTTTACCTGATGTTGAGTTAATCAGTCATTATAATAAGATTATGAAGTTTACTTCATCTAGTCCCGATTCTCGCATCTAGTTTGAAACGAATTGCTGATGCTTCAGATGCTCCTAAATCCAAAAGACCAAGGATAGTTGAAATTGTAGATTCTTTTGAGGTTCATGTTTCAAAGTCAAGTACTTCTGTTGTTGCTTCTGAAGTATCTACTGCAGCTATTCCTTCAGATTCACTGAAGCTATTCCTTCGTTGCTCAAGTTCAATCACCGTGAACCTTATGTTGCTTCATCGGATTATCATCTTCTGAAACAGTCCTACAGTTGTTTCTATTGACAAAGATGGAAAAGATTTGAGTTGTCAAGTGAAAATACAAAACTAAAGCTAAAAAGGCCGAAAAGTAGCTGAGAAGATGTATGTCTTACGTGGTGTTGTTCCAATGAGAATGATTCTATTTCTTCCACACATATTAAAGATGTTTCTGAAGAACCTATACCATCTTCAGACATTTATCTACCAGGTAGGAGGAAGAAAAGAATGGCTAGAAAACGATTTGGTTCTTTTTGGAGATCTGTCAAATGTGTTGAGACACATACATCTAAGGTTAAGGAATCTTCAAGGGTTGGTTCTTTGGATCTCAAAGCTGCTGAATAAACATTTATTAAAGAGGGATCTTCTGATGTTTTTCCTGAAGGATCTCATGATGTTTTGGTTAATTGGTCATTGCAAAAGGATGAACTTAATGTGATTCATCGTTTGGATCAAACGATCATGGAATTTAACTTTTTGAAGGAGATCTTGCATCTGGTGGATGCGATTTGGTTACGCTATATAATCTTGTCAATAAGTATTACCATTCTAATGCACCAAAGGGTTCTGGTTTATATTTATTGGGTGATCTTCATGTTTTGTTTGATTCAATATCTCCCAATGGTAAAGAATACTTTATTTGGAAGAACTCTCACTTATGGCAGGTTACATCTTGGAGATTTTATCCTCTCGCCTCGGTGCATGTGGTTGAGACGAAGGGTGGTATTACGGTTTGCATGTTTGCTGAGAGGACTTATCCATTATCTGTGAAGCTTATGGAAAGAATGCTTATCCAGAAGTTGGAAGTTCCTCCGGATCCGGTTGGCAATGATCTTTTGCATGTTGAACAATGTGTCGGTGTTATTAAGACTCAGCTTATGACACATAGAAGTTCATCTTGATTCTGGTAATTTGTATGGTTTGTAATTTTTGTTTATTTGTTTTCTTCTTAGTTAAAAAAAAAAAAAAAAAAAAAACTCTGTATATGTTTTGTTTTTACTAACTTTTATTGCAGGTTTGTTGTATTTTATTGCTGGTTATTAACTCACCAGATATACATTATGTATGTCAAAGAGTTGGCTAGTCCAAAGGGTACAACTTTGGTAAAGACACATCAAATCTGTTGATAGCTGTAATGGTTTGCTCAAAATCATAGGGTTTGCAACCACCCATGCTTAATTGCTGAGTGTTGTATGGTCATCAATTCACCATGATTTATTCCTTTTTGGAATCCAAGAATTGACTAGCCCACATGTATATGGCTTGTGGTAAAGGCAGTTGAATACCATATTTGGTAATCAGTTCACCAATTTTAAGAATTGACTAGTCCCGAGCAAATGGCTACGGTAAAAACATTTCAAATCCGTTCATGGTTGCTGATTTGCTAATAAATCAGATGGTTATCAGTGTACCATAGTTTACGAACTTAAACATTTGGCTACTCCAGTAGTGATGGCTATTGGTAAAGAGACATCAAATCCATTATTTTCAATGATTCACCTCTCACAGGAGTTAACACACCTGGATGTGATGAGAATAGTTTGAAACTTATATGTTTTGATGTGCATGTTGTCATTTGTTGCTGCAAAGTTATGGAGTTTCAGAGTTTCTTCATCAAAGAGATGATTTTGTTTTGATTCTTTGCTGATGATGTTCGAGTACAATCCTCTAGTGCTGCACGGTTAAAGATTTATTAAGAAACTGGAACTTAACCACGTCAAATTCCAGTTTAGGGGAGGATTGTTGGGAATTATGTGAAGTATGAATCATGCTGATATTACTGCTGATGGATTCTGCTGAAGTGTAGCTGGATTCTGCTGAAGTTATATTAGTCGTAGTTTGTTTCTACGAAAATAGTATTCCGTATATTCTAGAATTAGTTAGGATATACATGAGCTTTATTAGGAAGTGATTATGTATATCTTATTTAGTTTCATAGTTATACGTTTCTTAGAAAAGAAGTTAGGGTTCCTTGTCTATAAAAGGAACACAATAGAATGTATTATGTATGTGCTTAATCAATTTATTTAATATAACGATCCATAGAGGATCAAAGAGTTCTTAGTTATCTGTGTTTTATACTTGTATTTATATTCCGCTAAAGAATACAAGTTGTAGAGATTTTCTTTTAGTTTGTTTGTGATTACACAACGATCTACGAAGCTCAAGATCTATCAAGGTCTAACAGTTTTCAACACATTACCAGTGTTTACAGCCATTTTCTTTCTCAACTCAGCCTCTTTAGCCATTCTTTTCTCATGATAATCACAGTCTCTTATTAAATGGCTAAAACTACACACAAAACAATTCTTCTTAGTGAAAGAGTATCCATCCCCAAATTCTCTCTGCATTAACCCATTCCAATTATTTCTATCTAGTTTAGGTGTCTCAGGTTTAATCTGTTGCCTAGGAGTTTGGACACAAATAGGTTTAACTATTTCTGGTTTAGACATAACAATTTTGACAAACTCAGCTTGTTTGGGCACATAAGTCTTACTGTTTAAAACTGGTTTGAAAATCTTTACGGGTTCAGATTTAAGTTCAAGAGAACATTCAGATACATTCCCAATGGATCCTTCACTGTCATTAGATTGACAGGTAGTATACTCATTAGATTTGTCTCCTGAGACACTGTTTCTAGTACTTTTCCCAAAGGATCCTTCACTGTCATTGGATTGACAGGTAGAAAATTCAATTGAATAGTCTCGAGAAACAAGTGTTTCAGGGTTTTTCCATTTGTTGTAATCAAATAAAGACTCATCAAACTTTTGTTCAGGTTTAGGTGTGTAGTCTTCATTAAGTGGTGGTGGAACTCCTTTATAATTATTAGTTTTAACAAATCTTTTATAAAGTGGTTTACCAACATAGTCTTCGTCTGAACTACCAAATATACCAGGTTTCATCTCTTCCTCATAACTCAAAACCTCACTATCTGATTTAATCTCATGACCTAAACCCAATTTACAGTTAGAGCTCATGCCAAAATTAATTAGCCTGTGTAGATTCTTAGAAGACTCTCCACAATACCCAACTATTTTCTTTAATTCATCTCTTTCATGTTGTGCTTTCATACCAATTCTTCTATATTTCCTTAGCTTTTCATCCTTAGCAAAATTATCATTAGCTTGAAAAATTAGGTTATCATTTAGTGATGAATTTTGCTTTTGAAGATTTGAAATTTGTGCTTCTAAGGTTTTGATTGCATTGGTATAAGCTAGAATTTGTATTTCCTGTTCTCTCAACTGAGTTAATTGCTCATCACTTTGTATTTTAAGTTGGTTATATGAATCAACACATAGTTTTGAACATAAAGATACCTCATTGTTTGAGCCAATGGCCATGAAAGCAAAGTGATTGGTAGACACCTCTTTAGCATGTTCTCCCCAATTGATAGCACCTCCATCCATGGTCAGCAACCCAACCTTTTGACTCTCCTTCTTCTCAGCTTCATTTTTTTTATAGGGAGATTCCTTCTTCTTCCTATTAGTTGCCACAGGAGATTTACATTCCCTTGTAAAGTACCCAGGCTGATGGCAGTTGTAGCACTCAAGCTTCTTTTTATCAAAGCCAACAGAAGTCTTTGGATCATAACGAACTATTCTACCATGTCTCTTAAAGAACATGTTCATCCTGATAGCAATCATAGCTATCTGCCAATTTATATCCATCTCCTCAATATCTGCATCATTGATCTACTCCAGATCTTCATTGGGCAAATCTATCTCTTCTGATGATCTAGCAAAGAGAGAGTAGACAACCTGATCAACAACTCCAACAGGTGCCCCTTTTTCTATAGTACTTAATAAAGAAGTACTGTAACTACCACCAGACTTAACTTGGTTAGTACTGTTCTTGCCATGTGAGACAAAGGCAACATTCTGAGAGCTAGAAGAGGATGGTCTTGACACATTATTGATTTCCTGTTCAAAAACCCTTAGGTTGTTGTACAAATAATCAATTGACATGATGTTAATTTCAGGCTTGGTCCTCATGGTCATTGCCAGAATTGACCATTCTTGTGGCAAAGACCTGAGGAATTTGTGATTTGCATCCTCATTAGAGACACCAGCACCATAGGCCTCCAATTGTGACAATAGTTTTTGAAACATATCATAGCCCTTCTCTAATCCTTCGGAACTGTAAATAGCAAAGGCCTCAAATTGTTGTTTGTAGACAGCATTTTGCATCTTTTTGGAGTTAGCATTCCCTCTAAATTTTACTTTGATTGCCTCCCAGATCTCCTTTGCATCATCCATCCCATGAAAAAGTTTGATATGCTCCTTAGGAAGTGTCATTAACAAGATGTTCTTGGCCTTTCTTTCTTTCTCTACAGCAAGAATTTCAGCATCAGTAACAGGTGGCAACACAGAGTAAGTGCCATCTTTTCCTTTGGAAACCCTCTTTTTAGAGTTTCCTTTTTGTATCACCTTCCACACTTCATTATCAATGTATTCTAGATAGTGCTCCGTCTCCATAGCCCATATGTCATATTCTTCTTTTTTCAATGGTGGAAGCTTCATGTTAGAGATGGTTGTGGTATTTGTGATTTGGGTTGTTTAGGTTGAGAGTTGTCTGCTCCATCTTCATGGTTGGATTCTTCATCAATGGGGTGGTCAGAGTAGGTTTCAGTTGCTTTTTCACTTGCTTTTTTAGACATGTTTGATGTTTTCTGGTTAGAAATGAGTGTTTGTGTTTGTGTATCTTCAACAGCAAAGTCCTTCTACAGGCTCTGATACTACTTGTAGGTCCAAAAGTTATGGATCTAAGTAGCCTTTGTATGACTTATAGCAAACTTGAATAAATCCAAATTTACTATGTGAAGAACTCTTAACAAATGCTTAATGTGCTAATGCGGAAATTTAACACAAAAAGTATGAAGAACACAATAATATACTAACTTCGTATTTTCTATTGATTACTTGATCAATGGTTAAGGCTTATAACTCGTACCTTAACCTAATACCTTAGGAATCCTTTTATACACTAAGGAAACCCTAATTGACTACAAGGGTTGTAGAAGGGTAAATATATCTCTTCCTAAGATATATATGCGCGTACATATCCATTCCTAATATAACTCTAACAAACTATTCTGTTTTTATCATAAACAGACTTAAGTATCAACACTTTGTTCTGCCAGACTTAACCACATTAGTACTGGCAGACTTAACACTGATAGACTTAATTTTGTCTTACCCGACTTAACTATTATACTAACATAATTAATACTAAACAGACTTAAACAAGACTTAAATCTGTTTTACAAATTATAATTCCCTACAAGGGCTATTTGATGTTGACCGTGACAGAAGTTTCCATTCAATCAGTGAGGTATGTAAATCCTCTCATAAATGTTCTGGCAGATTATTATGATATGCGTAGGACTCTAAAATATGTCACTTGTGTTCTTAATGTTTGAACAACAAGTGAAGAAATGTTTAGTGTTCCTAAGAGATCTTTTGATAAATCTCGTGGCTCTAGACTCAATTAGTGCGTTTTAGTTTTAGTAGTCGGACACTGGAGCGATGTCTCCTATTTCAATATCAACACATCTCGTAGTGAGAGGTCGATAGATTATGCAGGGTTTCCCGTGAGAATGAAACAATTCCTTTTGAAAGAACTTGAATGGCTATAAGGTTAAGTGCGGCGCGTCACTGGGTCCATGACATCTTTGTCTTCAATACCGTTGTCATCTTAGTGACAACCAGTAGCATATGAATTGAACCCGGTTTCTGCCCTAAGTTGAATTATGGAGGGTTATTTCTTTTCACCATTTTCCTTACTTTTCTTTTTAATTCTTCAACCCCTTCTTTCTCCATTTCTTATATTCTCTTTTTTCCAATCATACCTAAGAACTTCCAATACTAACTATGGGTATTATTCTTGGGTAGATCCCTTCGGCTCTGGCAGATTATAGGACGTATTTTCCTATCCTTAGTCACCTAATAACTCAATGACTATTCCTATGTTGCCATAAAACCTTTTTCTTGAAAATCTTTCAAAGTGTTTGTGATTATCAAACATATTTTTTGTTAACACTTTGAGAGTTTTGTATTTTCAGAAATACTCCCCCCCCCACATGTGCTTATATTGTTTTGATTTAAATCTGCACATTGAGGGTAGAGTTCGCACTTTTGAAATGATAGACTTTCAATGAAAAAGACCGATTCGAGACACGTTACATCACTAGCGAACTAGCTTGAAATTATTACCCGGCCTGGTCAAGTCCAAAGAAAGTTTCTCGAAATGGTACACTCTACTCAGACAAGTCCTATTCGAGATACACTTACATCACTAGATAAACTAGCTTGAAATTATTACCCGTGCAGGACAAGCCCTTTTGGTTACTAAAATTTGAAGTTCGTCAATCCATGGGTTATATATGAGTTTTAGCACTTTCAAGATTCCATACATTTCACAACATATTTTTGATCACTCTTAGTTTTCTCCCCCAAAAATGGCATATCAATGTTATTTTTGAAGAAACGTTGATTAAAAATATGTCCATTTTGAGTTTTATAGGAAGATTTCAACAAGAATTTTTTTTTTCGTTTTGAACAAAGGTGTTTTTCAAATACCCCCCCTGAATAAGTGAAATAACTTTTTGAGTTTTTAAATACGAGAGGGAATACTTGTTCTTTTGAGCAGAATTATGAAAAACATTAAATTTTTTGATTAATTCTACTCAAAAGTAAGAAGTTTTCGCTCCTTATATTATGATTGAGGCACTAAAGCAACTTAGGGTCATTTCTTTACAAGTACGGGTTGTACACTAAAATGCGTGCACAAACCATAGTATACCTACATATAAGGAATAAAATTCTAGTCTAGTTATAGTTACTACTTATTACATATTATCCTAGTTAACGAATAATGTTCAACATTTTCTATCAAATACAAATTACCATCATTCTGGAATGTAAAGTTGTTCAGTGGAAACTTCGGTCGAATATGTGATTCAGGAGGTGATGAGTGTGTAAATACTCAACATTTTTGGTTAAATCTGAACTGCAAAACGTTTAAAAATGCTCAGAAATGCATCAAAATACTGAAAATATCTCAAAATTGCATTTTATATGTTTCAGATACAAAATGTTTAAAATCAGATGAAAAATGAGCTAAGTTTGCATAATTGGCAGTTTCAGTCCCCCAGGTTTCAAAAGTTGTCAGAAATAGTCCCTGAGCACTTATTTTAAAAGAAAAGTCACCAAAGGTCCTTTTGGAATCATAAATTGTCATAATTAATCCTTTGGTGAAAAGTTCCAAAAGTTTTGAGAAATTACAGTTTTGATCCCTAGATTTTAAAAATGGTCATGTTTAGTCCATGGAATTTCACATTTGGCAAAAATGGCCCTTATATTATTGATGATTGGCAAAACCAACCCTTGGATTACATTTTCAAAAGTTACACGAATGGTCCCTGAATTTTCAGTTTTGGCAGTTTTAGTCCCTAAAGTCTCATATGGGTCCAATTTAAATCCTTGGTCCAATCTATCCTAAAACCATTAACCACTCAAATACCCAAACCCAAGCCCAAGCCCAATACCCTTTATACCCAATCCAACCCGTTTACCCTTTATTTTACCCGGTCAATAATAAACCAAACCACCATTTTTCCCGCCCACTGTCTTCACCCACAATGCCTGCAAAACCAGACCATCAACCATACCTCTAGCTCAACCTCCACCACCTTATCACTCCACCAACACCAAACAACAATCCAAATAGCATTTAATGCTTCTCCTTCATTTCACTCAACCCCCAACTGGCTATATCAATTTGGCGCCAATTTCATGAATCAAGGGTGGAGATCAAAAGGACCAAATCAATGGCTAGGAAAGAAAAGAGAAACCCTAATGAAGCCTATAAAAGAAGATTGAAGACAGAAGTAGCAACTGTCACTGTTTTAGACCAAGTTCTTAAATTCATGTTTAATCGTTTTTAATTTTTAATGTAATCTTTAGCTGGGTTTCAATTTTTTATGTAATGAACAAGTAATTTATGTATCAATTCATCAGTTTTAGCAACCAATTTCCAGTTTTATGCTTGTTCTAAATTTCCCGCCAAAAAGTGTTCTTGTCACATTTTAAGTTTTACTCTGTTTTACTTGTTCAAATTAGTTTATCTCAGTTATTTTGATGTTACTAAAGCAAGTTTGAAGGTTTTTCCTATCTAATTGCTCAGTTTTCAAATCAGTCAATAAAAGTCAACTGGAGCAGGGCAGGATTAAATCTTTGACTTGGACTAAATGTGGTGTTGGATTAAGCTCATTTGGAGTGGTATTCAACCATTTGGTGCAAGTTTTAGCAGCTGGATTGTTGTAAGCTTTTCATTCATCTTATGTCACTTGTTTGCTCAAATCTGTATGTGATTATTTTTATGCAGTTAGTGTTAATTGTTAGCTCTAATCACTCCAGTTAGACTCATTTTGCCTAGCTACAGTTAGATTAGGAAGAGACTCTCACCAGTTAAGTTAATTGTTAGTTATAGTTTGCATACTAGTCAAATGAACTAGTGTTTGGATTTAGGCTCAACTATGGGATAGAGGTTTGTTCAGGGGTTAGGTTTGGCTACTTTAGTTCACTATAAGCTCAATTAAGACATTGGAAGTTTTATTTTGCACCTGTTACCCCTTAAAGTCAAAATCATGTTGTATCTGTCCTAGTTTCGATTTCCTGTTTGGATGAGCATACTGCATTTGGCATATAGGTTTAGATTTAGTAAATCTAGATTAAGTTAACATTAATTAGTCATAAATCATTAGTTTCATATCATTTCATAGGATCAAAAGTTGGAAAAAGTCAATATTCATAACTGATTTCATAAAGTCAGAAGTTGCATGTAGATGCATAGATTTTTGCAAAACTTTATTAATGTACCATGGGCTCATATTTGGTTCAATTCCAGTGCAATCTGGGATCACAAGTTCAGTTGGTCTAGTTTGGGTAAATGAATTTTGCTGAGTTTTCTCAAGTTTTTACATGCTCCAAATAAGCTGTCCAATAAGCAACCATCTCCCCTGTTCACACTCAGCATACTGAGTGTGAACCAGGCCCTTTTTGCAAGCCCTGCTCAGATCTCAAAACAGCTCATTGGGGTTTCAATCTTGGTTTATAGGTTACTTGCTGGGTGGTCTTGAGTTCCCTGTTGCTAGTTTCCCATCTAGCTTAGTAGATAAGCTAGTGCTACAGCTTAAAGATAAGGGGTTTAGGACTATTTTACTTAAAAAGCAGTTTACATAAGTCTTAATTAAGTGCATCATTAGTGGTTAGGATTCGCTGTAATAAGCTTCTTTAAGTTAGTTTTAGCATATAATAGCTGTCTTGTTGAATTGGTGCTTTCCAGAGCTTTTTAGCTTATTCTATGTGCTTATTCTCAAGCAGTTTGCATTGCAGTTTCAATTTCTCACACACAAGCCCCAGCTTTTATATTTTTTTTTTATAGATTTAGGACTTTATTTTAGACTTTCTCTGAATTTTTCATATTTTTCCAATTCTGTTTGCTATTTTTCCCTATTTAAATTAGTTTTTAGGACTTTTTAATTAGCCTTTAATACAATTAAATCAGAAAAACTTCAAAAAAATAAGTTTTCATTTTTCCTAGGTTAAGATAAATATAAAAAGTCAAAAAAATATTTTTCCAGATTTTTCATAGTTTAATTTGTAATTTTTAGCAATTTAATTAGTTTTAAATAGTTTTTAATTCATAGAAAATAGAAAAATAATCAGAAAAATACAAAATTAGTTTTGAAAATTCTCTTTAGTTATTTTAGATTTTTCTAAGTCATAATTTCATTTTTCTAGCTTTATTTCATATTTTCTTGTATTTTAGGTTATTATTTAATAAGTAAAAATAGTTTTTAATTAATAATAATTAGATAAATAGTTTTAAAAATAATTTTCCTTTTCTCAAAAATTTCTCTTATCATTAGGTTTGTAAAAATGTCATTTTTATATTTTTAGGATTAATACTGTTTCAATTTCACATTTTCTTTTGTACGTCACGTAGTTTTTAATTTAAGTTTTATAAAAGAAAAATCAAAAACATCATTTTGCAAATAGTGATAGCATTTATTTAATATAATTTATCTTTTTAATTTTCTTTAATTTGCATTTAAGCCCCTGTAGTTTATATACTTTTTCTTTTAGGTATAATCAATCATAACCCTTTCCCATTCAAATCCTCTCGATCACTATTCGTTTGATTATTCTCGCACGTACCGTTGGGACATAACGATCTGGGGAAACACTATACTCTCCTGGACTTCATTGCATTGCCTCCTGAGCTGTTTGAAGTTTGTTACGGTTGGCCATTCACAAGTGGTCAGCTCGTGTGATAAAACTTGACCGTCTGGGAGCGAATCAAATTTTACCGGCCGAGCCGTGCTAATTATCTTATGTTTAGCAGATTAGTGATTTGAATATTCACTCCTTGTTCATACCATCTATATATGTTTATATTTTCTTATAAAAATCCAAAAATCCAAAAACATTTTTTTTATTATTATTCAAGTTTTCAACAAACACAAAAACCAAAAAGATTTTCTTATTTTTACAAAATGTTTATCCAAAAATCCAAAAATATCCATCTTTACCCTCTCACATCTTTGAATCTTCATCCCTACCCCTCTGAAAACATTTGATTCTTTCTATGTCTTATCCTCACCCTCTTGGTTGTCAGTGGTGTGGTGGTCCTTATAATGGTGGCAATTGCCCCAGCTGTAGCATGGTGGAGTCAGGAAACGGGTCTGTCTATAACCAAGATCCCTATTCTTACCATAACACAACTGATTTATTCCATCACTACCACACGTGAGACTTTCAAAGAGTTTTACTTGTTGTGAGTACTGGTGGTTCACACTCCAGATCTGATTGTCAATCGGGAAACACGCTTGTCTATGAGCAGGTTCCTGATAACAATTATGACTACCACACATATAACTCACGCCACATCGTTTTACTGTTGTGAGTACTGTGGAGGTCCACACTGTAGCTCTGATTGTCAAACAAGGAATCCATTTCCTTGTAACAATTACGACTCTTCGTATCATAACCAACCTCTACAATACCAAATGAATCAGGCACCACCTCAGCCTGAGCCACTTCCTCAAAATCTTCTCCTTGATCTTTTGGATTTAGTGAAGGATTTGAAGGAATGTAAACATTCCCAAGATAATCCAAATCAAAAACCCATGGAAGAATTGTTAGCTGAAGAGCAGGCTGCTAAAATAAATTCCCAAATTGCGTTTGAAAAATCTATTAGGGAATCAATTGCAAAAGAAAAGCGCCCAAAGCATCCAAGCTCTCAATTTCGTTTCATTCCTGATGACAGTGATGATGAGGATACACTTGAAGATTCATCAAGTTCATCAGACGATATCCCAGCAGTTGAGATTCATTCTCAAACAACTGCTATCACACCCGAGGTTCACACTCACTCTCTGAGCATGGGGGACGAGCATCTTGACACTGTTCTGAAAAGGAATGGACAATTCATAAAGTATAGTGTCGAGAACCTTGTCCCAATCCCGAGAGAGTCACAGGAACTTCGAGCATATGTGTGATTCTCTTCCCCTCAAAGTATTCTCTAGATCATGTTGAAACTTTCTCTGATCTTAGCGACGATTGTGCTTCCTATGGAAACATCGAGTATGTTGAGGCATCACTCCCACACCGATCCTCTTCTTCGAGGAGTTCACCGATGAACTCACTCACATCAGTCCACTTTCATCCGAAAGTGATGATGATCTCTTTGATTTCGAAGCCGACCTAGGAGAAATTGAAAGTCTCCTTTATAATGATCGTTCACTCACTTCTTATCCCAACAGTCCAAATGAGAATGTTGATCACTTTGTTCCTAAGCTGTTCAAAACAACTCTCACTAATCCTCTATTTGAATTCGACTCTGAATTCACTTTAATTCTGAGAATCCACTCTTTGATACTCAGATTGAGGATAGTGATGAGTCTACAGGAACAAAAATTCACAGATTTACATCTTGTGATTGATTCTCTTCACGAGGAGTTCGCCAGTGAACTCACTCATATCATATCTCCGCCGGAGTATGATAACTTCCATTTTGATCATAACACACCCGGGATTTGTCTTGATCACGTGAGCTTAAATGATGAGATTCATAATACTGAAATTATGGATTCTCCTATGGATGAAGATGAGTTAGTCATGATTTTCATCATGACTTTCTTTCTTTTCTTCACCTATCCTGTGACTTCTTCTCTTCTTCACTCATTCGGGAGTGAAGATACCATCTTTGACCCCGGCATTTTCATTTATCATCTGTGAGCCGGGTCTCTCAATATCTCATCGGTGTGGAACTTTCACGTACTTCAAATGTTTATACAAACATCTTGAATGAAAGTCCGATGGAGATTGTCTCTTCCACTTACTTCCCATGAACAAATTAATTCGGGGTCGAGTCAAGCTAGCGACTCGGTAATCAAAAACAGTAGTTAAACATGGGTTTTCACCGGTGTGTACCACCCTAGTGTGGGGAGTTGCCCCCACGTTGTATATAAGTTTTCTAACATCAAAAAAAAAAAAAAAAAATCAAATAATGGCCGTAGTATTTCCCTTTTACGTTCTATGTTTCGGCATAACCGCGGTACTTTGAATATTGAGGGCAATATTCATTTCTAGTGTGGGGGGAATTCTCACGAATTTTATCATGTAATTATACCACCCAATTCCCCATTTTGGCCAAAATTTTTTTAGGTAAGTGTTTTGCACTTACTCGCTTACTGGTTATCAACCGCCATGTCTAACAAACAAAAGGATTGGCTAATCCTAGAGCAAACGGCTCTTGGTAAAGATATCTCAAATCCGTTGACGGCTTGCAATTTGCCCAAAAATTGTATGGTGTTCAACTCACCATATCTTTAATTAGTGAAGAGTTGGCTAGCCCGCAAGTTTATGGCTTGTGGTAAAGGCAGTTGGAAAACCATAATTGGTAATCGACTCACCAAAGATATTTTATCTAAGAGTTGGCTAGTCCGAATAAACGACTTCGGTAAAGACAAATCAAATCCGTTGAAAGTTGGTGATTTGCTCAAAATCATTTGGTTATCAGTGTACCAAGGTTCTTACTTGAACTGAAACATTTGGCTACTCCAGAAGTAATGGCTTTTGGTAAAGAGATTTAAATCCATTAAGTTTTCTCAAAAGATTGCTAGGGACTAGCAATAGTTTAGTGTAGGGGATTGATGAGTGTGTAAATACTCATCATTTTTGGTTAAATCTGAACTGCAAAACGTTTAAAAATGCTCAGAAATGCATCAAAATACTGAAAATATCTCAAAATTGCATTTTATATGTTTCAGATACAAAAGGTTTAAAATCAGATGAAAAATGAGCTAAGTTTGCATAATTGGCAGTTTCAGTCCCCCAAGTTTCAAAAGTTGTCAGAAATAGTCCCTGAGCACTTATTTTAAAAGAAAAGTCACCAAAGGTCCTTTTGGAATCATAAATTGTCATAATTAATCCTTTGGTGAAAAGTTCCAAAAGTTTTGAGAAATTACAGTTTTGATCCCTGGGTTTTAAAAATGGTCATGTTTAGTCCTTGGAATTTCACATTTGGCAAAAATGGCCCTTATATTATTGATGATTGGCAAAACCAACCCTTGGATTACATTTTCAGAAGTTACACGAATGGTCCTTGAATTTTCAGTTTTGGCAGTTTTAGTCCCTAAAGTCTCATATGGGTCCAATTTAAATCCTTGGTCCAATCTATCCTAAAACCATTAACCACTCAAATACCCAAACCCAAGCCCAATACCCTTTATACCCAATCCAACCCGTTTACCCTTTATTTTACCGGTCGTCAATAATAAACCAAACCACCATTTTCCCGCCATCGCTTGTCTTCACCCACTATGCCTGCAAAACCAGACCATCAACCATACCTCCAGCTCAACCTCCACCACCTTATCACTCCACCAACACCAAACAACAATCCAAATAGCATTTAATGCTTCTCCTTCATTTCACTCAACCCCCAACTGGCTATATCAATTTGGCGCCAATTTCATGAATCAAGGGTGGAGATCAAAAGGACCAAATCAATGGCTAGGAAAGAAAAGAGAAACCCTAATGAAGCCTATAAAAGAAGATTGAAGACAGAAGTAGCAACTGTCACTGTTTTAGACCAAGTTCTTAAATTCATGTTTAATCGTTTTTAATTTTTAATGTAATCTTTAGCTGGGTTTCAAGTTTTTATGTAATGAACAAGTAATTTATGTATCAATTCATCAGTTTTAGCAACCAATTTCCAGTTTTATGCTTGTTCTAAATTTCCCGCCAAAAAGTGTTCTTGTCACATTTTAAGTTTTACTCTGTTTTACTTGTTCAAATTAGTTTATCTCAGTTATTTTGATGTTACTAAAGCAAGTTTGAAGGTTTTTCCTATCTAATTGCTCAGTTTTCAAATCAGTCAATAAAAGTCAACTGGAGCAGGGCAGGATTAAATCTTTGACTTGGACTAAATGTGGTGTTGGATTAAGCTCATTTGGAGTGGTATTCAACCATTTGGTGCAAGTTTTAGCAGCTGGATTGCTGTAAGCTTTTCATTCATCTTATGTCACTTGTTTGCTCAAATCTGTATGTGATTATTTTTATGCAGTTAGTGTTAATTGTTAGCTCTAATCACTCCAGTTAGACTCATTTTGTCTAGCTACAGTTAGATTAGGAAGAGACTCTCACCAGTTAAGTTAATTGTTAGTTATAGTTTGCATACTAGTCAAATGAACTAGTGTTTGGATTTAGGCTCAACTATGGGATAGAGGTTTGTTCAGGGGTTAGGTTTGGCTACTTTAGTTCACTATAAGCTCAATTAAGACATTGGAAGTTTTATTTTGCACTTGTTACCCCTTAAAGTCAAAATCATGTTGTATCTGTCCTAGTTTCGATTTCCTGTTTGGATGAGCATACTGCATTTGGCATATAGGTTTAGATTTAGTAAATCTAGATTAAGTTAACATTAATTAGTCATAAATCATTAGTTTCATATCATTTCATAGGATCAAAAGTTGGAAAAAGTCAATATTCATAACTGATTTCATAAAGTCAGAAGTTGCATAGACAGATTTTTGCAAAACTTTATTAATGTACCATGGGCTCATATTTGGTTCAATTCCAGTGCAATTCTGGGGATCACAAGTTCAGTTGGTCTAGTTTGGGTAAATGAATTTTGCTGAGTTTTCTCAAGTTTTTACATGCTCCAAATAAGGCATCCAATAAGCAACCATCTCCCCTGTTCACACTCGATCTTGAGTGTGAACCAGGCCCTGCAAGCCCATCAGATCTCAAAACAGCTCATTGGGGTTTCAATCTTGGTTTATAGGTTACTTGCTGGGTGGTCTTGAGTTCCCTGTTGCTAGTTTCCCATCTAGCTTAGTAGATAAGCTGCTACGCTTAAAGATAAGGGGTTTAGGACAATTTTACTTAAAAAGCAGTTTACATAAGTCTTAATTAAGTGCATCATTAGTGGTTAGGATTAGCTGTAATCAGCTTCTTTAAGTTATTTTTAGCATATAATAGCTGTCTTGTTGAATTGGTGCTTTCAGAGCTTTTTAGCTTATTCTATGCTTATTCTTAGCAGGTTTGCATTCAGTTTCAATTTCTCACACACAAGCCCCAGCTTTTATATTTTTTTATAGATTTAGGACTTTATTTTAGACTTTCTCTGAATTTTTCATATTTTTCCAATTCTGTTTGCTATTTTTCCCTATTTAAATTAGTTTTTAGGACTTTTTAATTAGCCTTTAATACAATTAAATCAGAAAAACTTCAAAAAAATAAGTTTTCATTTTTCCTAGGTTAAGATAAATATAAAAAGTCAAAAAAATATTTTTCCAGATTTTTCATAGTTTAATTTGTAATTTTTAGCAATTTAATTAGTTTTAAATAGTTTTTAATTCATAGAAAATAGAAAAATAATCAGAAAAATACAAAATTAGTTTTTAAAATTCTCTTTAGTTATTTTAGATTTTTCTAAGTCATAATTTCATTTTTCTAGCTTTATTTCATATTTTCTTGTATTTTAGGTTATTATTTAATAAGTAAAAATAGTTTTTAATTAATAATAATTAGATAAATAGTTTTAAAAATAATTTTCCTTTTCTCAAAAATTTCTCTTATCATTAGGTTTGTAAAAATGTCATTTTATATTTTAGGATTAATCTCTGTTTCAATTTCACATATTGTTTTGTACGTCACGTAGTTTTTAATTTAAGTTTTATAAAAGAAAAATCAAAAACATCATTTTGCAAATAGTGATAGCATTTATTTAATATAATTTATCTTTTTAATTTTCTTTAATTTGCATTTAAGCCCCTGTAGTTTATATACTTTTTCTTTTAGGTATAATCAATCATAACCCTTTCCCATTCAAATCCTCTCGATCACTATTCGTTTGATTATTCTCGCACAGCTCGTTGGGACATAACGACCTGGGGAAATACTATACTCTCCTGGACTTCATTGCATTTGGTTCCTTGTTTGAAGTTTGTTACGGTTGGCCATTCACAAGTGGTCAGCTCGTGTGATAAAACTTGACCGTCTGGGAGCGAATCAAATTTTGCCCATTTGCCGGGAGGTGCTAATTATCTTACATTTAGCAGATTAGTGATTTGAATATTCACTCCTTGTTCATACCATCTATATATGTTTATATTTTCTTATAAAAATCCAAAAATCCAAAAACATTTTTTATTATTATTCAAGTTTTCAACAAACACAAAAACCCAAAAGATTTTCTTTCTTATTTTTACAAAATGTTTATCCAAAAATCCAAAATATCCATCTTTACCCTCTCACATCTTTGAATCTTCATCCCTACCCCTCTGAAAACATTTGATTCTTTCTATGTCTTATCCTCACCCTCTTGGTTGTCAGTGGTGTGGTGGTCCTTATAATGGTGGCAATTGCCCCAGTTGTAGCATGGTGGAGTCAGGAAACGGGTCTCTCTATAACCAAGATCCATATTCTTACCATAACACAACCGATTTATTCCATCACCTACCACATCGTGAGACTTCAGCTTTTACTGCTTGTAGTACTTGTGGTGGTTCACACTCCGTTCTGATTGTCAATCGGGAAACACGCTTTGTCTATGAGGGTTCCCGATAACAATTATGACTACCACACATATAACTCACGCCACATCGCTTTATCTTGTGAGTATTGTGGAGGTCCACACCGTAGCTCGATTGTCAAACAAGGAATCCATTTCACGGTAACAATTACGACTCTTCAGTATCATAACCAACCTCTACAATACCAAATGAATCGTGCACCACCTCACCGAGCCACTTCCTCAAATCTTCTCCTTGATCTTTTGGATTTAGTGAAAGATTTGAAGGAATGTAAACATTCCCAAGATAATCCAAATCAAAAATCCATGGAAGAATTGTTAGTCAAGAGCAGTTCGCTAAAATAAATTCCCAAAATGCCTTTGAAAAATCTATTAGGGAATCAATTGCAAAAGAAAAAGCAGATCCGCTCTCAATTTCGTTTATTCCTGATGACAGTGATGATGAGGATACACTTGATATCCTTCAATTCTATAAAGATTCATCAAGTTCATCAGACGATATCCCAGCAGTTGAGATTCATTCTCAAACAACTGCTATCACACCCGAGGTTCACACTCACTCTCTGAGCATGGGGGACGAGCATCTTGACACTGTTCCTGAAAAGGAACTGGACGAATTCATAAAGTATAGTGTCGAGAACCTTGTCCCAATCCCGAGAGAGTCACAGGGAACTTCTGAGCATATGTGTGATTCTCTTCCCCCTCTTGAGTATTCTCTAGATCATGTTGAAACTTTCTCTGATCTTAGCGACGATTGTGCTTCCTATGGAAACATCGAGTATGTTGAGGCATCACTCCCATTGGTCGATCCTCTTCTTGAGGAGTTCACCGATGAACTCACTCACATCAGTCCACTTTCATCCGAAAGTGATGATGATCTCTTTGATTTCGGGTTTACCTAGGAGAAATTGAAAGTCTCCTTTATAATGATCGTTCACTCACGCTTATCCCAACAGGTCAAATGAGAATGTTGATCACTTTGTTCTGGGCGCTCAAAACAACTCTCAATAATCCTCTATTTGAATTCGACTCTGAATTCACTTTAATTTCTGAGAATCCACTCTTTGATACTCAGATTGAGGATAGTGATGAGTCTACAGATGGAACAAAAATTCATGATTTACATCTTGTGATTGATTCTCTTCGCGAGGAGTTCGCCAGTGAACTCACTCATATCATATCTCACGGAGTATGATAACTTCCATTTTGATCATAACACACCCGGGATTTGTCTTGATCACGTGAGCTTAAATGATGAGATTCATAATACTGAAATTATGGATTCTCCTATGGATGAAGATGAGTTAGTCATGATTTTCATCATGACTTTCTTTCTTTTCTTCACCTATCCCGTGACTTCTTCTCTTCTTCACTCATTCGGGAGTGAAGATACCATCTTTGACCCCGACATTTTCATTTATCATCTGTGAGCCGGGTCTCTCAATATCTCATCGGTGTGGAACTTTCACGTACTTCAAATGTTTATACAAACATCTTGAATGAAAGTCCGATGGAGATTGTCTCTTCCACTTACTTCCCCATGAAAAAATTAATTCGGGGTCGAGTCAAGCTAGCGACTCGGTAATCAAAAACAGTAGTTAAACATGGGTTTTCACCCGTGTGTACCACCCTAGTGTGGGGGAGTTGCCCCCCGCTGTTGTATATAAGTTTTCTAACATAAAAAAAAAAAAAAAAAAAAAATTTCCAAATAATGGCCGTAGTATTTCCCTTTTACGTTCTATGTTTCGGCATAACCGCCGGTACTTTGAATATTGAGGGCAATATTCATTTCTAGTGTGGGGAAGAATTCTCACGAATTTTATCATGTAATTATACCACCAAATTCCCCCATTTTTGGCCAAATTTTTTTTGGAGTAAGTGTTTTGCACTTACTCGACTTATGGTTATCAGTCCGCCATGTCTAACAAACAAAAGGATTGGCTAATCCAGGAGCAAACGGCTCTTGGTAAAGATATCTCAAATCCGTTGACGGCTTGCAATTTGCCCAAAATTGTATGGTGTTCAACTCACCATATCTTTAATTAGTGAAGAGTTGGCTAGCCCGCAAGTTTATGGCTTGTGGTAAAGGCAGTTGGAAAACCATAATTGGTAATCGACTCACCAAAGATATTTTATCTAAGAGTTGGCTAGTCCGTAGCAAACGACTTACGGTAAAGACAAATCAAATCCGTTGAAAGTTGGTGATTTGCTCAAAATCATTTGGTTATCGGTGTACCAAGGTTCTTACTTGAATTGAAACATTTGGCTACTCCAGAAGTAATGGCTTTTGGTAAAGAGATTTAAATCCATTAAGTTTTCTCAAAAGATTGCTAGGGACTAGCAATAGTTTAGTGTGGGGATTGATGAGTGTGTAAATACTCATCATTTTTCGTTAAATCAACCGCAAAACGCGTTTAAAATGCTCGAAATGCATCAAAATATGAAAATATCTCAAAATTGCATTTTATATGTTTCGGATACAAAAGGTTTAAAATCGATGAAAAATGAGCTAAGTTTGCATAATTGGCGTTTTCAGTCCCCAAGTTTCAAAAGTTGTCGAAATAGTCCTCGAGCACTTATTTTAAAAAGAAAAGTCACCAAAGGTCCTTTTGGAATCATAAATTGTCATAATTAATCCTTTGGTGAAAAGTTCCAAAAGTTTTGAGAAATTACAGTTTTGATCCCTGGGTTTTAAAAATGGTCATGTTTAGTCCTTGGAATTTCACATTTGGCAAAAATGGCCCTTATATTATTGATGATTGGCAAAACCAACCCTTGGATTACATTTTCAGAAGTTACATGAATGGTCCTTGAATTTTCAGTTTTGGCAGTTTTAGTCCCTAAAGTCTCATATGGGTCCAATTTAAATCCTTGGTCCAATCTATCCTAAAACCATTAACCACTCAAATACCCAAACCCAAGCCCAATACCCTTTATACCCAATCCAACCCGTTTACCCTTTATTTTACCCGGTCAATAATAAACCAAACCACCATTTTTCCCGCTAATCGTTTCACCACTATGCCTGCAAAACTGCACCATCAACCATACCTCCAGCTCAACCTCCACCACCTTATCACTCCACCAACACCAAACAACAATCCAAATAGCATTTAATGCTTCTCCTTCATTTCACTCAACCCCCAACTGGCTATATCAATTTGGCGCCAATTTCATGAATCAAGGGTGGAGATCAAAAGGACCAAATCAATGGCTAGGAAAGAAAAGAGAAACCCTAATGAAGCCTATAAAAGAAGATTGAAGACGGCAAGTAGCAATCATCCTTTGTTTTTAGACCAAGTTCTTAAATTCATGTTTAATCGCTTTTAATTTTAATGTAATCTTTAGCTGGGTTTCAAGTTTTTATGTAATGAACAAGTAATTTATGTATCAATTCATCAGTTTTAGCAACCAATTTCCAGTTTTATGCTTGTTCTAAATTTCCCCAAAAGTGTTCTTGTCACATTTTAAGTTTTACTCTGTTTTACTTGTTCAAATTAGTTTATCTCAGTTATTTTGATGTTACTAAAGCAAGTTTGAAGGTTTTTCCTATCTAATTGCTCAGCTTTTCAAATCACCAATAAAAGTCAACCGAGCAGGCAGTGATTAAATCTTTGACTTGGACTAAATGTGGTGTTGGATTAAGCTCATTTGGAGTGGTATTCAACCATTTGGTGCAAGTTTTAGCAAGGATTGTTGTAAGCTTTTCATTCATCTTATGTCACTTGTTTGCTCAAATCGTATGTGATTATTTTATGCGTTAGTGTTAATTGTTAGCTCTAATCACTCCGGTTAGACTCATTTTGCCTAGCTACAGTTAGATTAGGAAGAGACTCTCACCAGTTAAGTTAATTGTTAGTTATAGTTTGCATACTAGTCAAATGAACTAGTGTTTGGATTTAGGCTCAACTATGGGATAGAGGTTTGTTCAGGGGTTAGGTTTGGCTACTTTAGTTCACTATAAGCTCAATTAAGACATTGGAAGTTTTATTTTGCACCTGTTACCCCTTAAAGTCAAAATCATGTTGTATCTGCCCTAGTTTCGATTTCTGTTTGGATGAGCATATCGCATTTGGCATATAGGTTTAGATTTAGTAAATCTAGATTAAGTTAACATTAATTAGTCATAAATCATTAGTTTCATATCATTTCATAGGATCAAAAGTTGGAAAAAGTCAATATTCATAACTGATTTCATAAAGTCGAAGTTGCATAGATGCATTTTTGCAAAACTTTATTAATGTACCATGGGCTCATATTTGGTTCAATTCGGTGCAGTTATTGGGGATCACAAGTTCATTGGTCTAGTTTGGGTAAATGAATTTTGCTGAAGTTTTCTCAAGTTTTTACATGCTCCAAATAAGTCAGTCCAATAAGCAACCATCTCCTGCTTCACACTCAAGATAATCGAGTGTGAACCGTTTCCCTTTTGCAAGCCACTCGCCAGATCTCAAAACAAAGCTCATTGGGGTTTCAATCTTGGTTTATAAGTTACTTGTTGGGTGGTCTTGAGTTCCCTGTTGCTAGTTTCCCATCTAGCTTAGTAGATAAGCTAGTGCTACAGCTTAAAGATAAGGGGTTTAGGACAATTTTACTTAAAAGCGGTTACATAAGTCTTAATTAAGTGCATCATTAGTGGTTAGGATTCATGTAATAAGCTTCTTTAAGTTAGTTTTAGCATATAATAGTCGCCTTGTTGAATTGGTGCTTTCCGTGAGCTTTTTAGCTTATTCTATGTGCTTATTCTTAAGCAGTTTTTATTGCAGTTTCAATTTCTCACACACAAGCCCCAGCTTTTATATTTTTTTATAGATTTAGGACTTTATTTTAGACTTTCCCTGAATTTTTCATAGTTTTCCAATTCTGTTTGCTATTTTTCCCTATTTAAATTAGTTTTTAGGACTTTTTAATTAGCCTTTAATACAATTAAATCAGAAAAACTTCAAAAAAATAATTTTTCATTTTTCCTAGGTTAAGATAAATATAAAAAGTCAAAAAAATATTTTTTAATTAATAATAATTAGATAAATAGTTTTAAAAATAATTTTCCTTTTCTCAAAATTTTCTCTTATCATTAGGTTTGTAAAAATGTCATTTTTATATTTTTAGGATTAATACTGTTTCAATTTCACATTTTCTTTTGTACGTCACGTAGTTTTTAATTTAAGTTTTATAAAAGAAAAATCAAAAACATCATTTTGCAAATAGTGATAGCATTTATTTAATATAATTTATCTTTTTAATTTTCTTTAATTTGCATTTAAGCCCCTGTAGTTTATATACTTTTTCTTTTAGGTATAATCAATCATAACCCTTTCCCATTCAAATCCTCTCGATCACTATTCGTTTGATTATTCTCGCATGTACCGTTGGGACATAACGACTGAAATACTATACTCTCCTGATCTTCATTGCATTTGGTTCCAGACTGTTTGAAGTTTGTTACGGTTGGCCATTCACAAGTGGTCAGCTCGTGTGATAAAACTTGACCGTCTGGGAGCGAATCAGGAGGTCTTGGTAAATGGAAGAATATGATATCCATGGTTAGAGAGAGAAAGTAAAGAAAGAAGGGAAAACTAATGTATTTATTGATAATGAAAGGGAAAATTACTGTTAGGAATTAGAAATTCCAGGTATTAAAGAGTCGGTCACCTCAAGTATATGTAATCGTTAGAAAGCTCGTAGTCATAGTACTTTTATGTTAAGTAGTATTTAGTTTAGTAACACCGTGGAGGACGGACGGGTCTTTACCCACTGTATGCCTGATCCACAGCCCGTTGTGTGGTGTTTTATTGTAAGACTATAAATACTCTCTACCTTCCAAGGTAGAGAGTTGGAGCTCATAATAAGAATTTTCTTTCTCTCACTAAAGTTCCCTAAACCTCTAACTTTCTCTCTCTAGAATTCCAGCTTATACTTACTTTGTGTTATGGTCTGATGTGTATGTGAAATCCAATATCCTACAATTGGTATCAAGAGCCATGGTTAGATCATATCTTACACATCTTTGGATTTCTAGTGGTTTTAGGTGGTTTTGAGTTTGAAAAAGTTTAGTGGTTTTTGCATCATTTGGTTGATTTCTTGTGTTAAAGCTTGGATTTTGTTAGTACTTTTGTGTTTAGAATCATCACAAGTGTTTAGGTTTTCATTTGGTAAGCTTGAATCATCTTGGTTGGGTTGTTTTGGATTGAAAAGTGGTGTTTGTGAAGTTTTCTAGCTAGCTTACTTTGATCTACGGATAGCTTTTCTTGCTAGCGACTTGCTTTACTGTCACACCCCCAAATTACCTGTTTTGCAGCGGAATGGAATTCCTGGGGATTGACTGTCATAGCATCACAATCACAGTTATATTGAACGACCTAAAGTGTCGTTTGGAAAATACATCGTTTGATTTAATAAAACAATCGGAGTTTACAAAGATAGGTCCCAATTGAAAATCATCTTGTGCGGAAATAAGTTTGTTACAATTCAAACGATGTTTTAAAGTATGTAAAACCCAAGTGAGACGCGTCGTCACCACGACTCCATGAGGTGTCCAAATGCATGCCATGAAGTGAATGCCTTAGATACCTGAGATAAAACATGCTAAAAGTGTCAACACAAAGGTTGAGTGAGTTCATAGAGTTTGTGTTGAAATGTAAAGCCTTTCAAAATCGTTTATGCAGCAAAGGCATTGTAAATCGTTGAAATATAAAGACTTTCAAAATTGTTTATGTAGCAAAGGCATTGTAAATCCACTCAGTTCCAAGTCCCGCCCATACAAAACTTGTAAACTCGTGTGTTCACAACCCACGAATATGCATAGTTTATGTTCAACCGTAAATCGCCAAATGAATTCACAAAATAGTGCATGACTCAATGTATCGAATCGTTTATGCAAAGAAAGGCATTGTGAATCCACTCGGTTCCCAAGTCCCGCCCATACAAAACTTGCAACCCGTGTGTTCACAACCCAACGCGAGAATATGTAGAGTTAATGTTCAAGTACACATCGTCAAATGAATTCACAATAATCGTAGTGTGAGTTAAATGGTTTCACACTCATCGCTAAAAACAACATCGTATTTATTTCACTAAGTTCATGACACCAAAGCGTAAACATCGCACCAATAAAAATTGGTAATCATCGTTTCATCGTCGCCCTAATAGGTAAACTTGCCAATTTACCTTAATGATTCAAATATAGTGCGCTCGATTTCCCTAACCGGGTCAATAAGAGCGGGAGTGTTAATTCCAATAGGCCTATTCACTATACTCAGCCACCCAAGTGACTAATGGTACATGATGTAGGGACTTCGAACATGGCAAATACTTAGTGAGAATAAAACATTCGGTTATAGCATACAGTTCAAAGCATTTGTGTTCGATTAAAAATGTAGCATGTATCTCCCCAAAGAGTTTGTAAAACAGTTAAAAGAGTAAAAGTGGGGCTATGAACTCACGGTAATCCTTAAATGTTTAGAGTAACTATGAAAGTAAATGAAAATAGTTTGAGCATGTATCTCCCCAAAACAGCTTATGAAAACAATTAAAAGCAGGGCTATGAAAACTCACATGCTTGCAATGATTACGATGACAAAAGTGGATACACCAAATATAGCGTGAATCTCAAAAATGACCTATTATGAATGATATGATATGTAATGAGTTGCAATGTAATGTTATGCATGCATTTCAGATGTTATTTATACCATTTACGAGTTTTGAAAAAATATTACTTGTCGTCGAAAAATACTGCTTGACGCCTTGACCCTTCAAAAATGACTTTACAAGTTTTACGTCAAAATGTCATCCTACAATGGTTTTATAATGATTTATGGTGAAATTTTCACTTTTCATCGCAAAACAATGTCGTCGGAATTATCATGAAATTAACAAAAATGGCTTTGAAAACTAGTCGTAAAACAGTTGTACGCCGATCGTTAGAGAACGAACTCGACGGTTTTGGAAAGTTTGTATCGATATCTAAAAGTTTCAGTTCGGAGTTTTCGCCCAAAAGGTCTCGAACATAAAGATAATAAGGGTTAAAGATGGTGGTTTTGGCTAATTGTGTGCAGAAAATTAGTTACGCAAGTTTATGAAAAGTGCATATCTTTGTCGCTTCAAATCCGTTTCACGCTTTTATACGTCCTTAGCTTCGGATCAAAGTATACTAATATATTTTTGACAAGTCGAAATAATTTGTGAAGCTTAAGGCTCGTTTTGACTCGCACAATACAAAAACTGTTTGCTGAAATTTTCAGGATTAATATATTTAAATCGTCAGTCAAACTTGAAAAATTCATAACTTCTTCAAGTTGCCGATAAGTCCGCTTCATTCCGCTGCTGCCAAGTTTCGGATTCGTTTTAAAGTATATTTTCTAAATATCAAGGCCAAAATTTCGTGACTAAAGTCGGATTTTCCAGAAAAATGAAACAAGGACAGAACCAAATTTATAGTTATCGAAAATAGTTTTTCTCGGACAAAACCTATTCTAATCCCTTCAAATCAACTCCAAAGCTAATCTAATCCTACCATACACCTTCTTAGGGTGTCATGGGTTCCTAATCACCATCAAGACCAAAGATTACCAAGGGAATAATTATAGGATGACCAATAATTATATATAACTCAAAAATCATGAAATAAATGGTATAAATCACATAACTTGCATATAAGCTCCAAAAATGAAAAGAAACATATGAAAATGAAAAGGAAACATGAGGATGATAAAAACATGCTTACAAGTGATAGTGATGAGGTGAAAGTAACAAGGATTAAACTTAAATACCCTTGGTTTTTATTTCAAAACCATATATAGAGTATAACTAGGTTGTAAATGACTTGATCTTGCAAAAATCTTTGATCCCTTGTGAAAGCCTATGGAGGCCGGTTTTGGAAGGATGAGGCAAGCAAGAGAGAAACTTTGGTTCTTTGAAAAAAAAATGAGATGGATGAATGATTAATGTTTAGGTGAAGTACATATATATACTTGTAGAAAAGTCTACCAAACATAAATGTTAACCCCTCCCCTTGCCGAATTTCATGGATCTTGTTCCTCAAAGATTTATTTATTTATTTTTTTTTTAAAATGTATAAGCATTTACTTGTATAAATTGGTAAGAAAGTGTAAGTAAATTGTGTAGGAAATGTACAAGTAAAGGTAAATGGAAATTTTGGTACAAGTAAGTTTTTAATAAGTCAAAATAGATTGTAATGAGATAATAAAAATTGTAAAAATACTTTCCTTGTGAAATTCGGGTGATAAAATAATTATCGTATAATTTTTAAGAAAATGACGTAATAATTTAATTTTAACGATTTAAGTACCAAATAAATTTGAAACACTAGAAAAACTAAAAATATAGTTTTTATGAACTAAATGTAAGTTTAAAAATACCTCGGGATCATTTTTGAAAGTAATGGATTAAATATACAAAATAATAACTCACGCGATAAAGATTATTAAATATAAAAATTACGCGTAAAATATGAAATGAAATGTCGTGAATGAACTAATGAAATGCACATGATGTCCATGAAATGTAGACTAATCATAGTCCATATGAAATGTACGTGATGTCATGATCATGAATTCGCCGCTAAACCTCCAAGGTTACGCGAATTTGAAACAAGTAAACCAAGTTTACTAAAAATGTTGAAATAATAAGACATGAATCGTGTCGAGAAATGACCTGAAAGTACGGGTTGTCACATTTACATTTTGGTAGCGAGTTGCAGTTTGTGGAGTTAGCGACTTAGGCCTAGCGACTTGCCTAGTGAGACAAGCCGACAAAGCGGTACAAGTAGTGGAATCTCACGACGGTAGCGACAATTGGAAGTTAGCGACTTGTACTTTATATTGTTAGCGACTTGGTACCTAGCGAGTTGCTATTTAGCAACTTAAATATTTAGCGACTTGGTGCTTAGCGAATTGCTGCCAAAATTTTGTTAGCGACTTGGATTGTAGCGAGTTGTTACATAACGACTTGGAACTTTAGCGACTTAGCACTTAGCTTACTTGGTTCATAATTTTCCTAGCGACTTGAGTGATTTCCTTTATCTGGTTTTCTCTTGATTCGGTAAAATCCCGTGAAAGAATCTATTTCCCGGTTTAATCATAGAGTTATAAAATCTTGTTTAACTTGTCATCATGTCTACCAACGTTCCTACAATCATCTCCATGTTGCAGGATGTTCAAGTTGGTTCGGACACTCGTCCACCCATGCTTGTAGGCTGACTATGACTCTTGGGCTCAACGAATCAGATTATACTGTCTTGGAAAATAAAATGGGGTTAACATTCTCAAATCCATTGATGAAGGACCTTACCGAGTTGAAACTACTAGAGATATACTTGATCTTCTTGAAGATGGAACTTTGATTTACTGAATGGGCGGACCAAAGATGTATGATGAGCTTGACAATAAGGAGAAAAAGAGATTCGATCAGATATCAGAGCTTCAACATTATCTTGCAAGGTCTACCAAAGGACATCTACAAGCTTATCAATCACCACACCGAGGCAAAAGCTGTATGGGATAATGTCAAGATGCTTCTTTACAGTTTATGAGCTAGCTATTTGAAGACCGAGAATCACCTTGTATGATGAATTTGAACACTTCAAGATGAAACCAAATGAAAGTGTCTATGAGTACTATGTGAGATTTCATAAGTTGGTGAATGACATGAGAAACATCAGAATGACTATGCCTAACATTAAATTTGAACTCAAAATTTGTAAACAACATGAATCAATGGCACAAATTTGTTACTACGTGAGAAGCTCACTAAAGGATTGAAGAATACTAACTATGAGCTGACTCTATGCCTTCCTTCAATGAGAGACATGCCATGTTTGAAAAGAGGATTCTTGAACAATTCAAAACAAATCCGGGAGAGACAAGCTCATCAAATGATTCAACCGCCTTCTACTCAAACATTGGGATTACCACTAAAGCTTCACAAGTTATACCCATGGGTGATGGAACTCACAAACTCATTCGATCCAAAGTTCAAACAAGCCGATCTTGATGCACGCGTGGGTAACTTCATTAATCAACCTGGCTCTCCGATTAGTCAAAACATGAATTCTCTCCCACAAACCAACAACTACCTCAGAGCAGCTTCTAACCCACATAATCAAGCTCACAGGGAGATGGGAAAATTGTTGTGCAACCGTTCAGGAAAGCAGATGATCAAGGAAGAGAAGGAGCTGGTAGAGGTTATGTTGGTAATCAGAATCGAGGAAGAAATGGAAATCAAGGTCAAACTAAGCCGATCAAATGCTATAACTGTGGTGGTGAGGGACACATTGCAAGGAACTGCACATCTCCAAAACGTCCACAGAATGCTGATTACTTCAGAGATAAGATGCTTCTTTGTTATGACCTAAGATATATATCAACCTTATCACTTTACTAAGCAAACCAAACACAAGTATAACCACGAACACAAACAGTATGCGTAGAATAAGAAAGAAAAGATGAAGAGATGGTGACAAGAGATGTATATGCGTATGTATTTAGAGAGATAAAGGAAAGAAGATGAAAACAATAAGATGTTATATTGCTTCAAAGGAAAACACACACACACACACACACTCAAGCACACCCCTCAAATGACCATTTGAGGGGTATTTATAGTACAAGACACAAGTTGCTCTAAAGGCTTTCCTTGGGCTTTGTATGGGCTTCGTTGGATTGGATTTGGACGTGGGATATATGAGCTTATAGACGGCAAGCTTAGCTCATCCTTTAACCAAATAGCTTATCCCAATCCAAGAGCCCGTAGACTATTCTATCATGATATCTAACACACGTTACAAAGTTCCTAATCGTGAATGACCATCACTTCTAATAAAAACTATTAAGGCTAACAATCTCCCCCTAAGGGGTGGTCATTCAAATGATGCTCCACTTGATTAGGTCTTTACTTTTCTTGAGCTTGAACTTCGCGTGTAGATATAGAATAGTCTTGATTCTTTGTTCCTTCATGCTTTGTGATCAATTGTGGTTGTGCTGCGTTGTCAACTTCGTTGGTTAGGTGTCTCCGTCTTTCCACCATGCTCACACTTTTATTTGACTTTGATTTACCAATGACGTAGTTCTCGAGTCTTTAAACTTTGTAGATTCTTTGACATTGATGAAGAATCATCTTTAACTTTGAGTAGCCTTTGATTTTGATGAGAACTTTCATGTGTTGTTGGTATGAGCATGTGGAGAGTGCGCGATCCATCCGCTCCTGAGCTTCCATAAGAAGAAAACATAAAAAGAGGTTAGTAATAAGCGGATTCCGGCACTTACAAGTTTGAATTTCGAGGGTGTTAACGGCATAGTGTGAAAACACATCTCTAATTCTCACGAGGCCGTTCCTGACTGAGTCCCACAAGTGAGAGATACGCGATATACCGAAGTACACCTCACAGTTCGGATGAGTCACATGAGGTACAGAAGCATCACCCCACGCCCAGAGTCGTTTGAGACACACTAAGTGTAATCCGGAGAATTACAGTAACCTCGCCGGTACGCTGATGTTGACCACGGCGGAGTTTCCATTCAATCAGAGGATTACGGTTGTAACTCCCCTCATAAATGTTACGGCATATTGCTAAGACCTGCATAGGACTCTAGAATATATCACTTGTGTCCTTATTGATGAACAACAAGCGATGTCATGTCAAGTGTTCCTATGAGATCTTTTAATGAATCTCGTGGCTTTAGACTCGTTTAGTGCATTTTGGTTTTCCTGAGCGGAGACTAGGGAGAGGGTCTCCTTCTTCAATATCAACTATGTCTAAGAGAAAGTCGATAGATTATGCAGGGTTCAGTGAGAGATAAGAAACAAATCCTTTTGAGAGGAATTGAGTGGCCTAGAAGGTTAGGTGCAGTGCGTCACTGGGTCCATGACGTCTTTGTCTTCAATACCAGTGTCATCTTAGTGACAACTAGTAGCAGATTGCCCTAAGGTTGATTATGGAGGGCTATTTCTTTTCACCCTTTCTCATTACATTTCTTTTTAATTCTTCAACCCCTTCTTTCTCCTTTCTCACATTACTCCTTTTTTCAATCATTCCTAAGGACTTCTAGTTCTAAACTATTTGTGGTCCTTGGTTAGATCCCTCTGCTCTGGGATCATAGGGCGAATTTACTATCCTTAGACACCTTATAACTCCATGATCTCCTATTGTTGCCATAAGACCATTTTCTTGAAAATCTCTCAAAGTGTTTATGATTATCAAAACATTTTGTTAATACCTGAGAGTTTTGTTTTGAAACACTCCTCCTTCACATATGCTTATATTGTTTTAAGCTGAAATCTTGCGAGAGGGTAGAGTTCGCACTTTTGAATTGATCAACTTTCAATAGACAAGACCGATTCGAGTCACGTTTACATCACTAGTGAACTAGCTTGAAATTATTGCCAGCTTGGTCAAGTCAAAGAAAGTTTCTCGAAAAGGTACATTCTACTTAGACAAGTCCTATCGAGACAACTTACATCCTTTGGTTAGACCAGCTTTGATATTACCCGTCAGGAACAAGTCTTTTCGAGTCTTGACTTTATATTATCGTCAATTCATTGGTTCTGGTGGTCGAGCCTCATTTGAGATTCAAACAACGATCATTAAACTTTTTGATCACATTTTAATCACGTTTCTCCCCTCAAAAATAGCATATCCATGATGTTTTTGAAACAAAATGATTAAAAGATATGTTTTTAAAAGCATTTGGAAGCTGATTTAGCATGAATTTTGGAACAATTTTGGTTTAATACTCCCCCTTAATGAAAGCATATTTTTCATACAGAAAATTTAGAATCAATTAAGGGTTTAGAGGAAGTTATCTTGGTACCAAATGTGAGAGGTTTTGAAAAATCTTTTTGAAAAATTTTGAATCAATGGTACTCAAGATGATGAAGATTTTGAAAATCTTTTGAAGATAATTAGAGAAGAATTATCTTCATTTGTTTTAGGATAAGTGCTCGATATTTATGAAAATCGATTTTGCGTATCACTTTCCTTTCTTTAAAAGATCGATTCTGATCGAGGAAATGGCGCAAGCCATTATGTTTTTAGGAATAGTGCTTGAAAAGTATTTAAAACCTTTGATTTGGTTAAGCACTTTCCTTTCTTTGAGCTTGGTCCTGGCTGATGTATTCGGAAGCCATTATTTTGAAGTCCGGTTTCGTCTTGAAGTATCACGAAAGCCATTATAAAAGAAATTTTGAGAAACGACATGTTTTAGAAAACATTTAAAGAACTCTCGCTCAAGCATATGTACATACCCGTATCATTGTTGAATGACATTTCTAGAAACATACAGAATATCGATTCTACGAGAGACATGTCGGAGAAGAATATTTTTGATTTTTTGATTTTATATTGTTTTTGTATTTTTTGAAAATGTTCTATTTTTATATTTTGCTTTTGTTGGTTTTATAAAAGAAATGGAAAATCAAAAATAGAAGATAGAGAGAATGAAGAAGAAGAGTTTATAGAATTAGAACCCTCGATGAGTGGGTTAAAGATATTTGATTCACCCAATCAAAGAAGAAGAGTTTTCACAAATAAAAGTGTTAGAAGTACAAGATTCCTCACGGTGAGGGTGATCACTATCAACGGTTGTAGTGGTTTCTACTTCCTTAACTAGATGAGTTTCACTATTATCTGTGTTGGTGCAAGTATCAAAAATCTTTCTAGTAGGAATCCATCTAAGACCAACTTGGTTGAAAACTTTTCCCGTAGGAATCCACCTAAGGTAAGATCTAGGAGTTGTTTTCTTATCAGTCTGTGGAAGACTAATTTTTTGAAAATGCGTCTGAAGAGATCCACCGATTAGGTTTCCTTTTGATGTTCATCTTGTCAACGGGTTTGTTTCTATTTGGTGTCTTAGTGGATTGTGCCTTGTCACGAGAATTATCTTTCTTGAGATATTGTGAGACACATGCATCATGATTAGTTGAAAAACACATTTTTACATGTAGTACGGACAAATTCAATATTCTTGTTTAAAAGCAACGGCTTTAACTTTGTCACAACAGTCTTGTGGACATTGATTCTTGTTCGAAAAAGACTTAGAATTCCTAGTGTTGTTTTCTAGGGGCATAGTATTTTCTTTTGCGCAACTACTCTTAGATGCAAGCCAATCCCTAGTCTTTTGTAGAGTGTTCCTAGGTAATGGTTTACTACTACTAGCGGTGCCTTGAAATCTTGTAGAATTCATCACCCTAGATGTTGCACCTAAAATCTTCTTTTTAGTCGTGCTTTTTCCTAGCTTCTTCTAGATAGTGATTGTTGATCATGTCGTTAGGCCAAATGATTCTTTAACTGGATTTTTGGTTACATTTCGTGTACTAGTCTTAGAAATGCCATGTGTAATCACTTTTTCTTTATCAAAAGCAGGTTTTCAAAACCTTTGATAATTCTCTTTTTAATAGGCAAAGTCTTGGGTATTGTTTTTGACAAATCATTTTCTCATTGACTTTTGGAGGCGAGAAAATAGACATTTTGGTTTGAAAGGTTTGGGAACATTTGTTTTCTCCTCGGTCAATGGTTTTGCAAACTTAGTATCCACTGCCTTTACTTTTAGACTTTCAATGAACTCTCAAAAGATCATTTTGCTCTTGCATGTCCTTGTAGGCGCGTTCATACCAGTTTGTCATACTTGCATTCCTCGGTTTTTTCGATCAAGGTACATTTTAAATAGGACCGTTTTCTTTTCAAGTTTCTAAAGAGCATTTTCATATTTTGAAATATTTGAGGTCCCAATTTGGAGTCTTTCATGATCTTCAATAGAATATGTTTGTAAAATAATGGACATGATATCGTAGACATAACATCTTGAAGAGAATCATTCAAAATTTCCAAAACTTTGATGTGTTCAACACTTTCATTAGCTTGCTTTACTAGGGATTTATGGTCCTTGACAAAGTCAATTGTTTCTTTTAAAAAGCTTGTTCAAAATGAATTACCCTCGCTACCGATGGCGTTTAGCGGAGGGCAATTTGAGTTTCAAAAACTTTTCGTTTCTTCATCATGACGAGTAAACCCGGATGTTTGTAGTAATATTGGTTTTAGATTTGGCAGATCTCTTGAAGATACCCAATTCTAGTTTTAATGTCATCTAAAATGCTTCTTGCATCACTTGTGTTAAAAGGATTGTTTGAAGACATTTGTTCGATTTTCGAAAAGGATTTTTTGCAACTGGTTTTGAAACTGGTTTTGAAACTAGTGTTGACACTTTGTTTGAAACACTTGGTGTTGTGGAAAACGTTGATTGTTCTTTTTGATTAACAAAAGTAATTCCATTAATTTTGTTCCATTTGTTATAATCAATCGGTTTAAGATCCGGATTCTTTTGTTTCATTTTTGATCTACTCTCCTCAGATAGTTCCAACGTTTCAAGAGAATCATGAACAATTATGGGTTCATGCAAAGGTTTTCCATTGTTCAACACATTCGAGATTTGAGCTTTCTTGAGGAACGAAGATTGGTTACCAAGAGCCATTTTATGAGAAGTATGAAAAATTGGATTTGCTTGATTAGAAAGCATCTTGTTTGTTTTAGCTGAATGACCCGTTGTAAGAAGCAAATTGTCCAATGTTTTGATTTTTTCCGTTTTATCAAGAATTTCATCAAGAAGAATCTTCGTTTTGAAAATCGTAATCAACTGCTTTCTTTCTCTTTTCAAGATCGGAAACAGGTGCTTTTTGTTAGAAAGTTGGTCATTTAGATCATAAATTTCCTTGTTTAAAGATTTTATTTTCAAGTTTAAATTCACATCAAGTATGTCATACTTGAGTTGCAATTGTTTTTCTCTTAAAACAGAATCTCGATAACCAATTTCTAATGGACATTTTGTTTGTATGAAATTCATAGGCTCTGTGCTCTTTGTAACTCTCAAGCTCGGCGGTCAATTTACGATTTATTGGCCTTAACCTCGCGATTGACCTTTTGGACTTTCTCAATCTCAATACCACACTTATTAATGTGTTTCAAAGTAAGCACGTGTTTCCTCATCATTAGCACCATTATGTACAACTTGACCTCCATTAGGATCCATATATGGAGTTTCAGAGTTAATATTGCTATTAACTTGCTCTCCCACATATGTGTCATAATAAGGTTCGGGACGCGAATGCCAGCTTCTTATGAGTAAGCAATTAGCAACATTACTATAATTTGGTACCTCATTGAGTGGATCAGTATGCGTGAAGGAGTTGAGTCAAAAGTACCGCTTGATGTTGTGTCCTGGCGATTGATTGTATGGCGGAGGTTGCAAAATCGTTTGCTTTATCCGCCCGTCTGGATACCTGAATTCAGTATTCCTCGGTGATCCAACTCTATTCCGACTCTTCTTTCTCTGCTAGCATCAACATGTACTTGAGCTTTTGAACGAAATCCTTGGTTTGACATTGCATCTTTGAATATCTGAATCATGGCTTTGAGGTTCGGAGTAGCATTATGAACGAAGTCATATAACGATTATTCCCATGTTGATATCCCATACGATTCACAATCGACCCCCTTGATGTCCAACAAACGCCACGCATATTGTATCGATTCCCATATGTATGTCCAGGCAAATCCATTCGATTCCCAATAACATCAACCATTTGTCCTTCTTGACCCATATGCATACTTGGTTGGTAGGCTGCAGATTATCTGATGAATCCATTGGTTGTTGTTATTTGGTGTAGTTGGACTAATGTTTAGGTCATTGAAGAAAGAATCAAAAGCGTTTTGAGGCGATCGCCAGAGTTGCCATTGATGAAGGTATGTATGATAAAGTTGATGTAGGATCGATTCAAGGATAAAGGAGTTGTGGTTGATGAAGATTAAGCTCGGTTTGAAGTTTTTCGAAAGTAAATTTTCGTAACCTTGGTTCTTAGGTGAATAAAAATATTTTCTCCCAAAATTTGAAATTCACTATAAAAATCAATTCTAAGGTCGTATGAAAATTTGAGTTATGACAATTTTGGCCTAAATTTGACCGAAAAATTTGAATTTAGGCCCAAAATTGAATTTTTGACCAAAAATTTCAAGTTATACCAAATTTGAATTTAGCGTAAAAATTGAGCGTTTAGTCTCCTCAAAATTTAAATTTTACTCAGTTTTCATAAAGTTCACGAGTAGGCGAGGCTTAGCGTATAGATTGTGCTTATCGCGTAGGATCTTATCGTAATCGGCTTAGGTAGGAATCCTTATCGCGTAAGCGATATCTAGCAGCGTAACCTTAAGCTTATCGCGTGACAAAAGTTACTAAATAAACCTACGTAATTGTGAAGTTATCGTGGAGTTACTCGTAAGCTTTTAGTTTATCGTAAACTATGGTTAAGAACCAAAAATCCTTTACAACTTGTCCGCAGTACGTAAGGGATATCCACAAGTCGAAGTGTTCCACACACTTATCCAAGTGAGGGAAGCAGTGTCGTTTATTTCGAAGAATCTGCACCAAAAGTTATAGGTAGAACCTTATCGTAGTTTGACTTTCTTACAGCGTTAGAACTAGGGTTTTGACCTCTGGCGTAAAAATTTGTGATTCAAGCGATTTCTCTTGCACGAGAATAGCCTTAAAACACTCAAATAACAGAATTTGACCGTTTTCACCCAAAGTGCTTAGAAAGTTCACAGTAGAAATGACCAATGAAACAAAATGAGTTTAAAAACATATCTAAACCCGTAAAGCTTGAAACTTTTTGCAAAAAACTGAAACTTTAACACCAAATAAACCTTAAACCACAAGAATCTTGAATTTTTGATGAAAAAATCAAAGCTTTAAGCGTATGAAATATGTAAAACGTGAGCTTATACGCTTAACAGTACCAACACTTCAAAACAAACACAAACACTCCTAAACCATTGTTAGGCGATTGATACCAATTGTTATGACCTAAGATATATATCAACCTTATCACTTTACCAAGAAAACCAAACACAAGTATAACCACGAACACAAACAGTATGCGTAGAATAAGAAAGAAAAGATGAAGAGATGGTGACAAGAGATGTATATGCGTATGTATTTAGAGAGATAAAGGAAAGAAGATGAAAACAATAAGATGTTATATTGCTTCAAAGGAAAACACACACACACACACACACTCAAGCACACCCCTCAAATGACCATTTGAGGGGTATTTATAGTACAAGACACAAGTTGCCCTAAAGGCTTTCCTTGGGCTTTGTATGGGCTTCGTTGGATTGGATTTGGACGTGGGATATATGAGCTTATAGACGGCAAGCTTAGCTCATCCTTTAACCAAATAGCTTATCCCAATCCAAGAGCCCGTAGACTATTCTATCATGATATCTAACACACGTTACAAAGTTCCTAATCGTGAATGACCATCACTTCTAATAAAAACTATTAAGGCTAACATGCTTGTACAAGCTCAGGATAATGGTGCTGCGTTGGATGAAGAGGAGTTATTGTTTCTTGCTGAGGGCAATGCCAAGACCTATGATGCAGATGTGGATGAGCGGCGATTCAGAGATAGGTCACAATCATCGAGCGCCTTTCAAGTCGTGATTGTGATGCATCGACTCGATGTGGATGATGGACCTCACACTTTACACAATTTTATGGCTAGCATTTCTCCAATGGTTTCTCCCAAGGTCTCTTCTTCACCACAAGCTGGCCCATCCAAAGACAAACTCATCTCGGAGGTATTAAAACTATACGATGATCTTTGATGTACAAAGATGCATGACAAATTACAATCAACTGAAACTATTGAATCAAATATTGAAAACATGGGTAATATCAATGTTGTCCCATATGATCAATATGTGAAACAAAGTGAAAGTGAAATTGTATCAAGTGATGCATCTTCTGCGGTCAACAATGACTATGTTTTTGATGAATACCTGCGCATGTGCCCACATGATCTTTGTTATCTCTGTCTTGAATGCCTATAAGCGTGTTGCTATTTATGAACAACGTGCAAAATTTGAGTTGACCACCCGTGAAATGGATGACCAAATCATTACAACTATTAGAAAAAGTAAGTTTTGAGAAGAAGTATTAAAACAAGAGTTAAACTCCTTACAAGAAAAACTTTCAAAAGCTGCTAAGCAAAAACAAGAACTTCAAGAAAATGTTAAAATGCTTAAGCAAGATTCAATGCTAAGGAATCAAAACTTTTGAATGATTTTTCTAATCTAAAACCTTGAAAAACAAGCTTGAAAATAAGTTGTGCGTACAAAGGAAACACAATTGATTTGCTCACATGATCACTAAGCATAGAGTCCTTAGCGATAAGCATAGCATTCCCCTTGTTGAGGAACCAAATCCAGAGGTCATTAAAAAGGCTAGAAATGCTCATAAGGTTCTTTATGATGGCAAGGAAATCCTTAAACCTAGACGAAACCTAGTTGCTTGTGAGTGCACAAGGGAAGATAAAAATCGATGAAATCACTAGGGAAAAGTTAAACAAGAAACTAGCTGATCCAAAATGTAAAGAAAAGAAAGTAATCATCACACCCCATGATTACAAAAGGAGAATGGATTGCCTTAAACAAGTTTAAGCCTCGACATTGTTAACTCCCGAACAAGTGTTGGAAAATGGATTTAGATAAGTGAAGCTGAAATATTGTTGAAACCAACCCCCTTTGGAAAATGCCTAGAAGCGTGTGTATCCTCCAAATTCACCAATGCATCTAGTTCCTAGAACAATTGCCACTAAAAGCAAGACCTTAATCAGTCAATATGTTATCTTTCAACTATTTGTTGATTTTGAGAAAACTTGCAAGAAAAGGATCACACCCACTGGTATAACTGAAGGAGAAGAGGTTTTTGAGCAAATTAAAGAATGTTATTTAAGCGAAGTCATCCCTTTCTTTAAACAACTAAAATATCACTTTGAGAGTCTTAAAAGGGAATGAATTCAGACATTAAAGAAATGGAAAGGAATTTGATGCTATGATAGTTGAGGTTAGTGACTATGAGCGAGCATTAAAATATAATGAGATTGAAAGGAAGAACTTGCATACACTTAATGAGAATATGATTTCTGAATGTATTGCTCAAGATGTGTTTTCCTTTGCTACAACTTGTTCTATTAATGCTTCTCAATTTCATGAATTCTGAAAGTCTCCCATGATCGTGTCATTGAGCTTGAAAAAACTAATTCTAAATTAAGCGAGAAAATTGAACTGGATGATCACGACAATTTGGTTAAACATTTTTCTAAACTAAAGTTGAGCATTTTAATTTACAACTAAAATATCAACATCTTAAAGAAAATGTCAAAACTTCAAATATCAAGACATCCTCAAATGCTCGAGTTTGATCAGCTTTTCAAATTAACAAGCGTGATGAAAGCGATTCAAGCTAATTGCAACATCGAGAAAGTTGAAAGCCCAAATCTCTCAATTAAAGGGTCAAAGAACAATATGACAGTCCCCAAATGCCTCCTCATTTAGATTCTCAGAATTCTCAAACTTTTCATCTTCAAAACTTAGTTAATGCCTTACAAAGGAAAACGAGAGTTTTCTAGAAGAAAATGAAAAAGTTAAACGATATTTTAAAGAGTTATATGATTCAATAAAAGTCACCCGTGACCAAAACAACGAAAAATAACGTCTTTACAAAAGGAAATTGAGAATCTGAGAAGTCAGGAAATGGGAAACTACCACTTGTTTTCAATAAGAATGTTGTCTCAAAGTCACTTAGATTGCAAATACCTTATGGAGTTAAATATATTCCTCCTCATCTTAGGAATAATGAACATGCTTTTCATGACTCTTGCTCACCTTAAGGAAGTCTAGAATGTCTCCGTGAGATTGTCGAAGAGGATTTCATTAACAAACCTCTTGATAGTGAAATTAGGTTTGCTTGCCTCCGGGCCAAACGATCTCAAGAGTTGCTAGAATGTGTAATTGCAACATGTCCCAAATCCTTAACCTTAGGTGCAAAGGCAAAGCTGTGATGCCTTGTTCTATGCCTAGTGCCAAGCCTTCAAACCATTCTAGGCCAGTTTTATGAAAGTATACATCAATGTGTAGATCTAGTAATACTGAGATCATTTACGCGTCTAGTTCGGAATGCAAAAAGTAGATCAACCAACTAATGTTCCCATAATTCCCTCTCAGAGGTAATCAATGACATTAAAGCGGCGAGGTCAAAGTCTCAAGACAATACAAGGAATGATAGGACCTTGCAAGCTAAAATGTGCATTGGAAGAGAGTAGAAGACCAACCTAGGATCTTTAAGCTTGAGTTGAATAAAGCGAATCGTGTTGATTCTAGTATTAGCCTTAGGCGTCTTGTAATTAATTCGAATTCTGATACTATTTGCAAACCTTGTAATGATGTTCGCTTGAATTCTGTTGCTAATCATGAATGTGGTGTGAATGCTTTGTCTAATCTTTATCAAATGCAGTTAAAATTGTTCGCTAATAATCGTGCAAAGAAGGCAAAAGGCAAAACGAAGATTGTTAGAAAGCAGTGGAAACCACGGAAGAACTTTTATAAAGATAGGTTATTATTGGATACCTTTTGGCCATAAGAATAATCGGTTTTGCTCTCAAACTGCTAAGATTATGCCCACTAGAAAATGGATGCCTCCTGGTAGAACTATTCCCTTAAGAAGTGAACATACTTTGAATAGGTCAAATACTGACACCCGACATTGCATCTATTCCCAATGATTCCATTGCTTCTACTTGATATGGATGTTTCTATTTCGATGTGGGTGTTCCAATTCGCATTACTAACCAAGTGGAACCCATTCTTGCATGGGATCCCAATTATCCGATTATCCATTCTTGTGCGTGTTCAAGCTGCAGATCGTTCAAATCGTTACGTGGTTTTGGACTCAGCCGTTCCAAGCATATGATTTGGAGACGGTCGCGGCTCATGAACTTCGTGAGCAAATTCATCGGACAGTTAGATTCGGTAATGATCATTTCGGTGCAATTATGGGTTATGGTGATTATGTTGTTGGTGATAGTGTTATCTCTAGTGTATACTATGTGGAAGGTCTTGGTCATAATCTGTTCTCTGTCGGTCAATTACGTGATTCGATCTAGAAGTAGCCTTCAGAAAACATACTTGTTTTGTTAGAGAACTTGATGGTAAGGAACTTTTAAGAGGAACTCGTGGTTCAAATCTTTACACCATCTCTATCGATGATATGATGAAGTCTTCTCCAATCTGCTTGTTGTCAAGGCTTCGAAAACAAAGTCATGGTTATGGCATCGTCGTCTCAATCACTTGAACTTGGCACCATCAATGATCTCTCCAGAAAGGACTTAGTTGTAGGTTTACCTCGACTAAAGTATGAAAAGGATCATCTTTGTTCACATGTCAATTGGGAAAAAGCAAGAAGTATGCCCACAAACCCAAACCTACTAACTCATCCCACAGTTCTTCATACAATTCTTATGGATTTATGTGGACCAATGAGAGTGCTGAATATCTTTGGGAAGAAATATGTGTTAGTTGTGGTTGATGATTACTCTAGATTCACGTGGGTCAAGTTCTTAAGGACAAAGGATGAAACTCCAGATATCATCATCAAACTCATCAAACAGTTGCAGGTTCGACTTAACAAAACCGTCAGAATTATCCGGACGGACAATGGAACTGAGTTTGTTAACAAACAACTTAGTGAATTTTATGAAAGCATTGGAATCAGCCATCAAAGAAGTGTTCGAACTCCTCAACATAACGGTGTAGTTGAAAGCCAAATCGAACTCTTGTAGGCCGCTAGAACAATCTGATTTACTCAAAGGTTCCAATGTTTCTCTGGTGAAGCTATTGCCCTTGCATGCTACACAAAAATCGTTCCACGATTCCACTTGTCATGGAAAAACTCCATATGAACTTGTACACAACAGAAAACCTAATCTCTCTTTCCTTCGTGTGTTTGGTGCATTGTGTTATCCAACTAATGAGGTCAAGACTTAGGCAAACTTAGAGCTAAAGCAGACATTGGAATATTTGTAGGGTATGCACCAAACAAAAGGGATACCGAATCTACAACAAAAGAACCCGAAATATCATGGAAACAATTCACGTTACGTTTGATGAGTTGACCGGTCAAATGGCTCCTGGACAATCCAGTTCAGAACCCGCACTTCAGTCCCATTGGTTCATCTCTTGTTCCAAACTCTTCTCAAGAAACTCCATATGTACCTCCATCGGAAGATGATTTAAAGAAATTGTTTGATCCTATGTTTGATGAACTTTATGATCCAAGTACTAATGAGGTGTGATTCCTACAGAGGCTATTCATATTCCACTGAATGAAGTCAATCCCCAGTCTCAATATCATTAAGTCAAAAGCGCTGCTTCTGATCCTTGATCTCATCAACAAATCATCATTCTTCAAATGTACATCATGGAACTGCTTTTGGCATCAATGATGAAGTTAATCCCTTGCTACCCACGAAGATGCTCGTTTGAAAACATATTTGCTCTCGAATCTTCATCGAACCATCTTCGGAGACATCGACTCTGCTACTTGATCCCTCAACAACTACCACATGAACACCTGAGAAAATGGACTCACGATCATCCATTAGACAACATCATTGGAAATCCTTCTCGTCCATATCAACACGAAACAACTTGCAACCGATGCCTTGTGGTGCTTCTTCAACTCCGTACTCTCTAAGATCGAACCAAAAGATGTCAAAACGGCCATGAATGAAGATAGCTGGTTCAATGCCATGCAAGAAGAAATTCATGAGTTTGATCGACTTGATGTATGGGAGTTAGTACACTCCAGTTGTGCTATGATTATTACTCTAAAATGGATCTTCAAAGTGAAACTTGATGAGCATGGTGATGTGTTGAAGAACAAGGCTCGATTAGTTGCTAAAGGATACCGTCAAGAGGAGGGTATAGACTTTGAAGAATCTTTTGCTCCGTTGCTCGAATCAAGGCAATTAGAATCTTTTTGCTAATCTGCAAGTAAGAACATGGTAGTCTATCAAATGGGCGTGGCATTCTGAGCGGAGATCTTAAAGAAGTCTATGTCAGTAACACTGAAGGCTTTGTGAATCGAACATCCTACCCACGTTTATCGTTTGAAGAAGGCTCATTATGGTTTAAAGCAAGCTCCAAGGGCATGGTATGATACACTATCAAAGTTTCTTCTATCTAGGATTCACAAAGGAGGCAGTTGATCCAACATTGTTCACGAGAAGTCGAGGCAAACATTTAACTCACGTTCAAATTTATGTTGATGATATTATCTTTGCCTCGACCGACCCCAATGAATGTGACCGTTTTTCAAATGAAATGAGTTCAAAATTTCAAATGTCAATGATGGGACAAATGTCATTTTCTTGGGACTACAAATTTCACAAAGTCCGGGAGGCATTTTCATAAATCAATCTAAATATGCTACTGAGGTCTTAAAGAAATTTGGATTTGATTCAAGTGATCCTGTTGACACTCCCATGATTGATCGAACCAAACTAGATGAGGACCACTCGGGGATCATGATTGACCAAACGAAATATCGTAGTATGATTGGATCCCGATGTACCTCCTGCTAGTAGACCGACATCTTGTTATTTGTTTGCATGTGTGCTAGATACCGGGCTAAGCCTACTAAAAGCACCTTGAAGCGGTTAAACGGGTCTTTGGTATCTCCAAGGAACCATCAATATGGGACTTTGGTACCCGAAGGACACGGTATGTCACTAACGACCTATCGAGATCTTGATCATGCGGGATGTCAAGATACTCGTCGAAATACGTGCAGGTGCTCAGTTTTTGGGTGATAAGCTTGTGGTGGTCTTCAAAGAAGCAAATGAGTACTTCTTTCTCTCTGAGGCAGAATACATAGCCATGTCATCTTGTTGTGCTCAAATCCTTTGGATGAGATCTCAATTAGCTGACTATGGCTTTGTATTTAACAAAATCCCTACATCTTGTGATAATAAAAGTGATATAGCTCTTTCATGCAATAACGTTCAACACTCAAGAGCTAAGCATATCGACATTCGTCATCATTTCATCAGGAACAAGTGGAAAGGGTGTGGTGGAACTCTATTTTGTGAGGTGCGATATCGGTTAGCGACATCTTCACCACTCTTCAAGAGAGCGTTTTGAGTTCATACTTCCCGCGACTAGGCTTGAAAAGCCTTCAACGAAAACACTCAAGCGTCTTGGGGAAGAAGGCGAGGAGTAAAGGTCTATGCTCATCTATCTCTTGTAAATATTTATTCGAAAAACAAAATACAAAATTATAAAACTTTCAAAATCCATAAAAATCGAAAAATTAAAAAAATCTTCAAAAAATATTGTCAATTTGTCATGTTTTTCTCGATTCGATAATATCTACGGTTTTTCTTTGTCATTCAAAGAATGACACGGGACTTTAGATGTTGTTTCGAATTCTTATTAAAAAATTGAGAGAAAAAATGGTTTATTGTCATGTAAACAGTAACCGCTTGTGAAAAGAAAGAAACGAGCCATCTTGTATCATATTTTCAAAATTCCATGCTCTGATTCTAAAAACATTTATCTGCTGAAAACTAACTGCTATGAAAAAATAACTCGGACTCTATTTTTGATAATCATCTGGATTTATTTGTCAAAATATCTATCTCTCAATCAACAACCTATGTCATTGATTGAGGGGAGAATGATTTCAATTAAATTAAAAGTTATTTGGCATTCAATTGTTTTCAAAAGATAATCATGCATGTTTAACCAATGGAGTTTAAAATCTCAAAATCCGATCCTTATCAGTTAAAACGCTTTCATAATCAAGTCACAATTCTCCTCAAAGGCTTTCAAAATCAATTTAAATCTATAAGAGATCACAAATCTCAAATGATTTGATAATTGTGATAGGGGAGAATGTGTGATTTAAATGGATTTAAAGCGATAATTCGTAAATGGTTTTATAAGGATGTACAAGCTCTCCTTCCCACATGTGACAAGCGATTTCAAATTTTCCATGCACATGTTGAGGGGGAGCATCTATCTTAAACCTATGATTTGAAAGCGTGATCACTTATCTCAATGTGCGGGTTCCCTCTAGTATGTGCAAAACTCTTTTCAAATCTCGAGGCACATATTGAGGGAGCAAAATCATGAAAACCTCATCCTTCCCCAAAATGCTTTATCTACTTGATTCGATTAGGGAAGTGATGTTGATATTTTTAGAAAATGGTAATCAAAGAAGTTAATTCTTTCTCTTGCCTCAGTGTGGAAAACTATTTCAAATACTTGATTCACATGTTGAGGGGGAGTTCTTCTTCTAAAAATATCAAAACAATTCAGGTACAAAATGCTTTGATAATATATCACAAGTATCTGGATTGATTTTCAAATGGTTTTCAATTGGTTCCTATGGCGGATGAACAATACCAAATAGACCGACCAACTTTACTTTATGTACGGTGATATAAGGATGATAAGGTTAGGTATTGGTTCCCATGATCCGCCAGAGCCGGAGGGATCTACCCACGGACAATCCACTAGATAGTGTAGAGTCCTTAGGTATATGAAAAAAGAGAAAAAGAGATATGGGAAGAGTCGGTGAGAGCAGAGCTAATCGGAATAAACCCAACAAGGTTCTAGTTGAAGTCTCGGTAAAAGCACGGAAGGGGTGAAGAATAAAAAGAATTGAATGAAAAGGGTGAAAAGAAATAGCCCTCAATAATTCAACCTTAGAAGCGGGTTCAATACATATGCTCTTGGTGGTTACTTAGGTAACTCCGGTATTGAAGACAAGCGTCATGGACCCAGTGGCGCCGCACTAAACTTCCCAAACTACTCAAGTTCCTCTTAAAAGGGCTTGTTTCATTCTCACGGGAACCTACATAATCTATCGACTTTCTCTTAGAGATTGTTGATATTGAAGAAGGAGACCCTCTCCTAGTCTCTGATATAGGATCCAAAAATGCACAAATTGAGTCTAGAGCCACGAGATCATCAATAAATCTCATTAGGACAATTTCAATGAAGACTCTCTTTTTCACACAATGTGGAAAGAGAATTATATCTGAGTCCTCGCATTATCCTTGTGGTATTGCGGAACATCCGAGTGATGTGTTTACATATTCACCTGTGAAGATGGAAAGCCTTCTACGGAGCCAACATCTAACAAGCTCACGGTAGGTGGCATGTGAGATCTATTATCTGAGATCAACCATGTGACAATGAAGCGAAACAATGGGGCGATTCAATCTTTTGAATCAATCTGGTTGGGTTATGGATTGGCGGATACCTTTGAAAAACGGTCTTTGTGCTTTAAAACTCTTTTCATTGCACGTCGACCGGTGTACTAATTTTTCTAATCAAAAGGTGTTTTATGATTGATAATTGATTTTCATTAAAACCTTCGTTATATTGCAAAAACAATTTCTATTGAGCAATACATGATTGTTTTTCAAATCTCTTTTCATCAATCGTGGACTTAAATTATTTGGTTCACTCACTCCGTGTTGTCTTCTTTGAGGCGTTCGGTTTGAGAACGGCTAGAAGCATTGCGAAACCACATCGAAATTCTTGAATTATACGATCCGCGAGGCGTACTTATCTTGCGATCAGCGGGGAACCATGGGCCGTGTACCTCAATTCATCGAAAGTGATCAAAGATACTTTCGTGCGCTTTATTGCTAAGCTCTTATGCGAGTACACCCGGCGTTCGCGGTGTCGAGAATGGGCGGTCAATCCATAGCCGAATGCTCACACAACACATTCATATCGAAAGAAATCATGATTGGTGCATCAATGACTCAGATATTCTAACTCCATGCTTACTTTCTGCTACGCCAATATCATGAATCAGAAAGCTTCGCTACTCGATGAGAGATATCATGATCCGAATATGAGCATGTCAGTTCGAAAGTCACAACATCACATAATACCAACACCACAATGGATGTATCAGAGATTTTCTATTAGGTGATGATCTCAAGTGGCTCAACATTATTATCCGCGTGGATCGGTAAAGACCTCCACTTGGATTAACCAAACATGCAATAAGAAGAATCAATGACTACGAGCTTCGGAACAAAGTACTACATCAAGAATGCAAGATCAATTGTTAATGTAATATCTGATTGTATTCAATGTCATTTTAGTATATGTTTGAGGTGACCTCCTTAGGGGGAGATTGTTAGGAATTAGAAATTCCGGGTATTAAAGAGTCGGTCACCTCAAGTATATGTCGTTAGAAGCTCGTAGTCATAGTACTTTTATGTTAAGTAGTATTTAGTTTAGTAACACCGTGGAGGGCGAACGGGTCTTTACCCGTATGCGATCCAGACCCGTTGTGTGGCGTTATATTGTAAGACTATAAATACTCTCTACCTTCCAAGGTAGAGAGTTGGAGCTCATAATAAGAATTTTCTTTCTCTCACTAAATTCCCTAAACCTCTAACTTTCTCTCTCTAGAATTCCACTTATACGCCTACTTTGTGTTATGGTTTGATGTGTATGTGAAATCCAATATCCTACAATTACACAATGAGTCTCACTAGTGAAGTCTAGGAGGGTATATATAGCCTAACACAATCATAACTATTACAATATTACATAACTATTCCATGTGTTTCGGCTGAATAAGATAGCTAATGTAATCCTGTAAATGTCGTTCCACTTAAGTGTTTGAAGCGATCCTAACAATCTCCCCCCAATGGGACGACATAAGGGATTACTTACAACATTTCCTACAAGTACAAATATATGTAAATTAAAGTCTTTGTAAGCTCTTCAAATGCTGATAATGACTGCAGTTGACGCTCTTTATATTCATCTTCTACCTCTGTTAGATATAGGATTTCACAAACACACTAAACAATAATCAAGTGGGGTGTTAACAATGTTTAGAGAGAGAAAGTTCTAGTGAGAGAAAGTTCTAGTGAGAGAAAGGAAGAGAGTTGGGAACTAAGTGAAACAAAGAAAAATGGTATTGAAGCTCCAACCCTCTACCTTGGGAGGTAGAGGGTATTTATAGTTTCTCAAACATCATTCGCGATTACATATACTTGGGTGACCGACTCTTTAATACATTGTTTCTAATTCCCTACTTGATCCTCCCTGATGCGCCTCAAACCATACATTAAAATTACATTTGAATACAAATAGATATTACATTGAGAATGTTCTTGGATTACGAGTCCATGTTCTTTGTGCTGGCTCGTAGTCTTTGATTCTTCATAATTGCATGTTTGGATAATGGTGGAGGTCTTTAACTGATCCACGTGATCACGAGATTTTGAGCCGGCTTTGAGATCATCACCGCATTAAATCTCGACTCAACCTTTGTGGTGTTGGTAATTAGTGATGTTGTGACTTTTGGACCGACATACTCACATTTTGGATCATGATTTATTCTTATCAGAGTGGCGGAAGCTTTCGTTGATTCATGATATTGGCAGCAGTAAGCGAAGCATGGGTGAAAATATGAGTCATTGATGCACCAATCGCTGTTCTTTAGATATAGATGTGTTTATGTGAGCATGTGGTATGGATTGACGCTCCATTCGTCGGTACAAAGCGTCGGGGTGTACGCATAAGACGATTAGCAATAAAGCATACGAAAGTGTCTTTGATCACTTTCGATGAATTGAGGTACGGCCCACGGTTCCCGTTGATCATTAAAATCTGCCTGTGATCAGGTATAATTCGAAGAATTTCCTTGACAGGGGTTTCGCGGTACTTCCTAGCCGTTCTCAAACCGGGCGTCTCAAAGAGACAACACGGAGTGAGTGAACCGTGAATAGAGATTCAGCGATTGATGAAAAAGAGATTTGAAAAACAATCGTGTATCGCTCAATAGAAATTGTTTTGCAATACAACGAAGTTTTAGTGAAAAATCATTTATCAATCATAAACACCTTTTTGATTTGAAATAATTGTACACAGTCGATGTGCTAGAGAAAAGAGTTTTTAAGCACGACGGTTTTCAAAGGTATCCATCAATCCATTTTCTTGGACTGGATTGATTCAACTTTGAATCGCTCCCTTTCGTGAAGTCCATATGTACAATCAAGTCTTGGTAGTACCACAAGGATAGTGCGTAGGACTCATAAGATATAATCTCACATTCCACATTGTGTGAAATAGTAAGTCTTCAAGAAATAAGTGTCCTAAAGAGATTAATTGATGATCTCATGGCTCTAGACTCAATTTGTGCATATTTGGTTCCTATGCCGGAGACTAGGGAGAGGGTCTCCTTCTTCAATACCAACTATCTCTAAGAGAAAGTCGATAGATTATGTCGGTTCCCTGTGAGAATGAAACAAGCCCTTTTAAGAGAAACTTGAGTAGCTTGGAAGTTTAGTGCAGATCGTCCACTTTGGTCCATGACGTCTTGTCTTCAATACGAGTTACCTTAGTAACCACCGTAGCATATGATTGAACCCGGTTTATGCCCAAAGGTTGAATAAATGGAGGGCTATTTCTTTTCACCCTTTTCTCATTCAATTCTTTTTCATTCTTCAACCCCTTGATGCTTACGAGACTTCATAACTAGAACCTTGTTGGGTTTATTCCGATTACTAGCTTCGGTCTTAGTCGGCCTCTTCCCTTATTCTCATTTTTCTCCATTTTTCATCTTACCTAAGGACTTCTACACTATCTAGTGGATTGTCCACAGGTAGATCCCTCCGGTTCTAGCGGATCATGGGACCTCAACCTAACCTTATCATCCTTATATCACCATACATAAAGTAAAGTTGGTCGGTCTTTTTGGTATCGTTCATCTGCCATAGGAACCAAAGCATTTTGTATCTTAATTGTTTTGATAATTTTAGAAATGCTCCCCCTTAACATATGCATAATATTTTAGAAATTGAGCATGGAGGCAGAGATCTTTGAAATCATTAGATTGAGAATGAAAGGTCCAATCTTTTGATTAACATTTTCTAAAATGATCATCATCACTTCCCAATCAATTTGAGTAAATAAAACATTTTGAGGAAGGATGAGGTTTTCAAAAGTTTGCTCCCCTCAATATGTGCCTCGAATTTTGAAAGAATTTTGCACATATTAGAGGAATCTGCACTAGAGACAATTGAACCGCTTTCAATAATTTGAGGTTTAAAATAGTTGCTCCCCTCAACGTGTGCATGGAAAATTTGAAATCGTTTGTCACTTGCGGGGAGGCAAACATACTAATCACTTATAAAACCATCTATCGTTATCGGTTTAAATCCAATTTAAATCACAAATTCTCCCCCGATCACAATTATCAAAACATTTGAGATTTGTGATCTCGGTGGATTAAATCGTTTTTGAAAGCTTTTAAGGAGAATTGTGACTTGATTTTGAAAAGCGTTTTAACTGATAAGGTCGAATTTTGAGGCTTTAGACTCCAAAGATTTAAACATGCTTGAATTTTTGAAAAGTAAACCATTTTTGAAAAAAATACACTTTATAATTAAAAATCATTCTCCCCTCAATCAATGACATAAGTTGTTGATTGAGAGATAAATAGTTTTAACAACCGTTTAGTACAAATGATTTTCAAAAATTGAGCCCGAGTAATTTTTTTCAAAGCAATTAGTTTCATTGGATAGTGAGAATTTTGTATAGAATCAGAGCATGAGATTTGAAAAACAAGATAAAGCATGCCTCTGTTCTTTCTTTTTAACACGGGTTCTTTTGAAATGACAATAAACCACCATTTTTCTTCGCCTAATTTTTTTTTATATGAAAACTGTGTACATTCGATGAACATCAAAAGACCCGTGACATTCTTTGAATATCAACACAAAGTCCGTAGATGATATCGAATCGAGAAAAGCATGACAAAATGACAATATTTTTGAGGATTTTTTGATTTTTTATTGATTTCTGAAAGTTTTATAATTTTCTATTTGATTTTTGAAGGTTTTGTAATTTTGTATTTTTTTTAAAAATATATACAAAGAGATAGATGAAGATAGACCTTTACTCCTCGTCTTCCTCCTGAAGACGTTTGATAGTTTCTGGTTGAAGGCTTTTCAAGCCAAGTCGTGGAAGAATAAACTCAAAACGTTCTCTTGGAAGAGCTTTGGTGAAGATATACGCTAAGCGGTATTGAGTCCTCACAAAAATAGAGTTCCACCACACCTCTTTCCACTTGTTCTCTGATGAAATGATGTCGAATGTCGATATGCTTTGCTCTTGAGTGTTGAACGTTGTTGCATGAGAGAACAATAGCACTTTTATTATCACAGTCTGAGAGGATTTTGTTGAATACAAAGCCATAGTCAGTTAATTGAGAACTCATCCATAGGATTTGAGCACAACAAGATGACATGGCTATGTATTCAACCTCTGTAGAGGAAATAGAAGTACTCATTTGCTTCTTTGAAGACCGTCTCACAAGCTTATCACCCAAAAACCAGCACCTCGGTGTGCTTGGCGGAGTATCTTGACACCTGCATGATGCGCATACATATTTGTTAGTGACATACCGGTGTCCTTGGTACCAAAGTCCCATGTTGATGGTTCCTTGGAATACGAAAGATCCATTTAACGGCTTCAAGGTGCTTTTGGTAGGCTTAGCGGTATCTAGCACACATGCATCAGGCGAACAGAATATCGATCTACTGGCTGTGAGGTACATCGGGGATCAATCATGCTACGATATTTTGTTTGGTCTACCATGATCCACTGAGTGGTCCTCATCCATTTATCGCTCAATCATGGGAGTGTCAATAGGGTCACTAAATCAAATCAAATTTCTTTAAAATCTCATTTGCATATTTAGATTGATTTATGAAAATGCCTCAGGGACTTTGTGAAATTTGTAATCCCAAGAAAATGACATTTGTCCCATCATTGACATTTGAAATTTGGAACCCATTTCATTTGAAAAGCGGTCACATTCATTGGTTGGGTCGAGAGGCAATGATATCATCAACATAAATTTGAGCGTGAATTAAATGTTTGCACTTCACGGTGAACAATGTTGGATCAATTGCTCCTTTCTTTGGCCGTGGATAGAAGAAACTGTGATAGCGTATCATACCATGCCCTTGGAGCTTGCTTTAAACCATAAAGAGCCTTCTTCAAGCGATAAGCGTAGTAGGATGCTCTGGATTCACAAAACCTTCGGGTTGGGCGTAGATGACTTCTTTAAGATCTCGTTGAAATGCGTCTTTACATCCATCGATAGACTACCATGTTCTTGCTTGTAGCATTAGCCAAGAATATTCGATTGCCTCGATTGAGCAAGCTGGAGCAAAATATTCTTCAAAGTCAATACCCTCCTCTTGAGGGTATCCTTTAGCAACCAATCGAGCCTTGTTCTTTAACACATCACCATGCTCATCAAGTTTCACTTTGAAGATCCATTTTAGAGCAATGATCATAGCACAATCGGGCGGTACTAATTCCCATATATCTAGTCGATCAAACTCATGAATTTCTTCTTGCATGGCATTGAACCATTTGTCTTCATTCATGGCGGTTTTAACATCTTTTGGTTCGATCTTAGAGAGTCGGAGTTGAAGAAGCACCATAAGGCATCTGGTTGAAGTTGTTTCCGTGTGGATACTTTGGGCGAGAGGATTTCCATGATGTTGTCTAATGGATGATCATGAGTCCATTTTACGAGGTATTCATGTGGTCATTGTTGAGGAATTGAAGTAGCGAGTCGATGTCTCTGAAGAAGATGGTTGATGATGATTAGGGAGCAAATATGTTTTCAAATGGAGCATCTTCGGGGTAGCAAAGGGATTGACTTCATCTGTGATCAAAAGCATTTCCATGATGTACACTTGATGATTGAAGATTTGTTGATGAAGCAGTTGGTGTGGCGAGCCTTCTTGGCTTAATGACATAAAGTTGAAGGGTTAATTACATTGTGAGGGGATAGAAGACCTCTGTTGATTGAATTGACATATCATTTTACATTGGCTCAAATTGTTCATCAAACATTAGATCAAACAGTTTCTTTAAATCATCTTGAGGAGGTAAATATGGAGTTCTTGATAGGAGTTTGGTACAAGAGATGAACCAATGGGATGCTTTGAAGTCACGAGGTCTGAGGCTGGTTGTCAGGAGCCATTTGACGGTCACTCATCAAGCGTGGCGTGAATTGTTTCCATGATATTTGGGTTCTCTTGTTGTAGATTCGGTAACCTTACTTTAGGTGCATAGCCTACAAAAACTCTAATGTCCGCTTTAGCTCTCAGTTTTCCTAAATCTTGACCTTCATTAGTTGGATAACATAAAGCACCAAACACTACGAAGGAATGAAGGTCAGGTTTTCTCTTGTGGACAAGTTCATATGGAGTTTTTCCATGAGCGGTATGAATCGGGGATCGATTTTGGTGTGTCATGGTGGCGATGGCTTCACCCTAGAGAAACATTGGAACTTTTGAGTAAATCGGCATAGTCCTTGCGGCTTCCACAAGAGTTCGATTTTGTCTTTCAACTACACCGTTACATTTGAGGAGTTAGGGAACACTTCTTTGATGACTGATTCAATACTTTCATAAAACTCACCAAGTTGTTTTGTTAACAAACTCAGTTCCATTGTACTTGAGGATGATTGACCATTTTGTTAAGGCGACACAGTGTTTGATGAGTTTGTTGATGATATCTGGAGTTTCATCCTTTGTCTTTAAGAACTTTACCCAGGTGAATCTAGAGAAATCATCCACCACAACTAACACATATTTCTTCCCAAAGATATTATGCACTCTCATGGGTCCACATAAGTCCATGTGAATTGTATGAAGAACTATGGTGAGTTTGTAGGTTTGGGTTTATGGGCATACTTCTTGCTTTTTCCCAATTGGCATCTTTGAACAAAGATGATCCTTTTCATACTTAAGTCTAGGTAGACCTACAACTAAGTCCTTTCTAGAGAGATCATTGATGGTGCCGAAGTTCAAGTGATTGAGGCGACGATGCCATAACCATGACTTTGTTTTAGAAGCCTTTGACAACAAGCAAGTTGGAGAAGACTTCATCATATCTTCGATAGAGATGGTGTATAGATTTGAACCACGTGAACCTCTTAAAAGTTCCTTACCATCAAGTTCTCTAAGGAAACAAGTATGTTTTCTGAAGGCTACTTCTAGATCAGAATCGCAGAATTGACCAACGAGAGCGAGGGTTATGACCTAGACCTTCCACATAATATACCACGGAGATAACACTTTTACCAACAAATAATCTCCATAACCCATAATTGCACGCAGAAATGATCATTCCGAATCTAACTGTCCCGATGAATTTGCTCACGAAGTTCATGAGCATGACCGGTCTCGGTCATATGCTTGGAGCGGCTTTGAGTCGGGTACCACTGAGCGATTTGAACGATCTGCTGTTGAACACAAACAAGAATGGATAACTGGATAATTGGGATCCCCATGCAAGAATGGGTTCCGGACTTGTTAATAACGATGGTGGAACACCCACCATCGATAGAAGCATCCATATCGTAGTAGAAGCAATGGAATCATTGGGAATAGATGCGATCGGGTGTGCGTGATTTGACCTATTCAAAGTATGTTCACTTCTTAAGGGAATAGTTCTACCAAGAGAACATCCATTTTCTAGTGGGCATAATCTTAGCAGTTTGAGAACAAAACCGATTATTCTTATGGCCAAAAGGTATCCAATAATAACCTATCTTTATAAATGTTCTTCTATTGAGTTTCCACTTTGTTTTCTAACAATCTTTCGTCTTGCCTTTTAGCCTTCTTTACGATTATTAGCATTAACAATTTTAACGGGCATTTGACGACATTAGACAAAGCATTCACACCACATTCATGATTAGTAGCGAAATTAAGCGGACATCATTACAAGGTTTTCAAATAGTATCAGAATTCAAATTAATTACAGTACGCCTATGGCTAATACTAGAATCAACACGATTCGTTTTATTCAACTCAAGCTTAAAGTTCCTAGATTGGTCTTCTACTCTCTTCCAATGCACATTCTTAGCTTGCAAGGTCCTATCATTCCTTGTAATGTCTTGAGACTTTGACCTACTCGCTTTAATGTCACTGATTACTCCTGTGCAAGGATCTGAACTACTAGAAGGCACATTAGTGTTTACTTTCTTAAGACTGTGATTTGAGCTATTTTGGCACACGCTAAAGTTCACTTTCTTAGCACTAACATATCTGGAATCCGAACTACTTGAAGGCACATTAGTGTTTACTTTCTTAAGACTGGGCATAGAATGGATTTCTTGCTTGGCACAAGGCATAGAACAAGGCTTCACAGCTTTGCCTTTTGCACCTAAGGATTTAGGACATGTTGCAATTACTGCACATTCAAACTCTTGAGATCGCTTTGGCCCGAGGCAAGCAAACCTAATTTCTCTATCAAGAGGTTTATTAATGAAATCCTCTTTAACAATCTCATGGAGACATTCTAGACTATCCTTAAGGTGAGCACAATAGTCATGAAATGCGGGTTCATTATTCCTAAGATGAGGAGGAATATATTTAACCGTCATGGTGTATTTCAGATCTAAGGGTGACTTTGAAACAACATTCTTATTAAAAACAAGTGGCGGTTTCCCATTTTCACGACTTCTCAGATTCTCAATTTCCTTTTGTAAAGACGTTATTTTTTAGTTGTTTTGGTCACGAGTGACTTTCATTGAATCATATAACTCTTTAAAGTTATAAGTCGTTTAACTTTTTCATTTTCTTCTAGAAAACTCTCGTTTTCCTTTTGTAAGGCATTAACTAAGTTTTGAAGATGAAAAGTTTGAGAGTCCTGAGAATCTAAAGGAGGAGGCATTTGGGATCCAGTCACATTGTTCTTTTCACCCTTTAATTGAGAGATTTGGGCTTTCAACTTTTTGATCGTGTTACAATGAGCTCGAATCGGTTCATCACGTTTGCTAATTTCAAAAACTGTATCAAATTCAGGAGCATCCAAGGATGTCTTGATATTTGAGGTTTTAAAATTTTCTTTTAGATGTTGATATTTTAGTTGTAAATCAAAATGTTCAACTTCTAGTTTAGAAAGATGCTTTACCAAATTATCGTGATCATCATGATCAATTTTCTCATTAAGTTTCGAATTAATCTTTTCAAGCTCAATGACATGATCATGGGAGACTTTGAGCAAGATAATTCATGAAATTGAGAAGCATTAATGGAGCAATTGTAGCTTGATTGTAAAACACATCTTGAATAATACATTCAGAAATAAGATTCTCATTCAAGGTATGCAAGTTCTTCCTCTCAATCTCATTATATTTTAGTGCTTTAGCTCATAATCACTAACCTCAACTATCATTGCATCAAATTCCTTTTCCATTCCTTTAATATCCTAACTTATCCCTTTTAAGACTCTCAAAATGATCTTTTAGTAGTTTGAAGAAAGGCATGACCTCGCTTATATAGCATTCTTTTGTTTGCTCAAAACCCCTTTCCCCTTGATTATCCCGTGGGTGTGATCATTTCCTTACAAGTTTTCTCAAAATCGACAAATAGTTGAAGAATAACATATTGGCTGATTAAGTTCTTGCTCTTAGTGGCAATAGTTCTAGGAACTAAATGCATCGGTGTATTTGGAGGATACCACGCAGTGTAGGCATTTTCCTAAGGGAAGGGTTTGTTTCAACAAGATTTTCGACTTTTTAGCTTATCTAATCCTTTTCGGAAAACTTGTTTAGGTGTTAATAACGTTTGAGGCTTAAATTTGTTTAAGGAGATCCAGTTTTCCTTCTTGTAATCATGGGGTTTGATCGTGATGTTATTCTTTTTGCATTCGGGATCTTCTAGCTTCTTATTCATTTTCACCCTAGATGCATCATCTAATATTCTATCTTCCTCGAGCACTCACGCAACTAGGTTTTTGTCTAGGTTTAAGAATCTCATTGCCATCATAAATTACATTTTGAGCAGCCTTAGCTAACCTTATACTCGTGGTTGGGTTTATCTATTATGGGAACACTATGCTTATCGCTTAAAACTCTATGCTTAGTGACCATGTGAGCTTTTGAATGGTATTCCCTTGTCGCACAATTATTATTTTCAAGCATGTTCTTCAAAGTTTTTAGATTAGAAAAATCATTCAAAAGTTTTGATTCCTTGGCATGAAATTCACCTTAAGCACTTTAACATTTTCTTGAAGTTCTTGTTTTGCTTAGCGATTTTTGAAAGCTTTTCATGTAAGGAATTTAACTCTTGTTTTAACACTTCTTCTCTAAAATTACTTTTTATAATAATCTGCGCATTTGGTTATCCAACTCACCTCGCTCCTCGCCACGAGTAGTTAGCTCAAACTTAGCATGTTGTTCATAAATAGCAACTCGTTCTTTATAGGCATTAAGTTCAGAGATAACGGAATCATTAGGACGCAGCGGTGTATTCATCTGACAAACATAATCATCATTGAATGCAGGAGATACATCACTTGATACAATCACACTTTCACTTTGTTTCACATATTGATCATATGGGACAACATTGATATTACCCATATTTTCAATATCGACTCAATGATTTGAGTTGATTGTATTTCATTATGCATCTTTTGCAAATCAACTTCATCATATAATTTTAATACCTCTAAGATGATTTTGTCTTTGGATGGTCCAGCTTGTGGTGAAGAAGAGACCTTAGGAGAGACCATTGGAGAAATGCTAGCCATGAAAATTGTGTGTGCGAGGGTCCATCATCAACATCGAATCGAGTATGCATCACAATCGGCTACTTGAAAGGCATTCGATGATTGTGACCTATCTCACGAATAGGTTGCTCATCCACATCTGCATCATATATGTCTTAGCATTCCCTTCAGGCAGAAACAACAGCTCCTCTTCATCCAAGGTTGCTCCATTGTCACGAGCTTGACTAGCAACATCTTATCCCTGAAGTATTCCGAGCGTTCGAGGGCGTTTTGGAGATGTGCAATTCCTTGCAATGTGTCCTCACCACCACGTAACATTTGAATGGCTTTGCTTGTCCTTGATTTCCATCCTTCCTCGGTTTGATTTCCACATAGCCTCCACCCGCTTCTCTGAAATCGTCACTGCCTTTCTTGGGCCTTTTCATAACCTTCCCATCTCGACGGTTGGCTTGATTGTGGATGGATCTTTGTTGAGGTTGTTGTTGGTTTGTGGGAGAGTGTTCATGTTTTGACTGATCATGAGAGCTAGTTGACTAATGAAGTTTCCCTCTGAGATGCATCAAAGGCATCGCCTTTTTGAACATTGGATGAGTTTGTGAGTTCCATCACCCATGGGGGTATAACTTGTGAAGCTGGTAATCCCAATGTTAGAGTAGAAGGCAGTTGAATCATTTGATGAGCTTGTCTCTCCTGGATTTGTTTTGAATTGTTCAAGAATCCTCTTTTCAAACATGACATGTCTCTCATTCTGAAGAAGGATTCAATCCTTTGGTTAGCTTCACAGAAGTGACAAACTTGTGCCATTCGGGATTCATGTTGTTCACAGACTTTGAGTTCAACTGAATTTTTGGCATAGTCATTCTGATGTTCCTCATGTCATTAACAAGCTGTTGGGTCTATTATAGATTTGATGATACAAAACAAGAAGAATGAAACATGAAGGACTTAAAGTGACAAGAAGGGAAACTACAAAAGATGGAGGATTTGGAAGATTCTAGAAGATATGCTTAAAAGAATATTTAGTTTCCTAATTATATTATGATTCCTCTTGTAAACCCTAGATGTCTCAAGTATATAAAGAGACATAGGGTCATTAGTTTTAGTAAGTACGTACAAGATGTAGACGTCTAAAGGTGTGTGTGTGTGGGAACCTAAGCGTAGGGATTGGGAAAACGCCTAGGGTTTGGTTTAGTTAGTTAGTTTTAGATAAAGTCTTTGATCTTTATTATAGTTAGTTAGTTAGTTTATGATAATGAAAAACCTTGTTCATAATAATGTTGATTCTATGATTGAATATTCCGCCTTTATTATTATGTGTTCCTAGATATAATATTAGACCTCGTCTAAGAGCTTACAACGATCTTCACATGTGGTATCAGAGCCTGGGGCTCGTGATATCTAGGGATCTACAAGGTTTTCTTGAAGAAGAAGGAAGAAAAATTCGAAGCTGTCAAAAATTCGTAATACTTCTGCAGCACTGTTTTCCAGAAGGCATAACTTTTTATTGAACCGTTGGATCGAGCTAAAATTTGAACTGGATCTTCTTAGTATATCTATCTTTAATATCACCGAAGGGATTGTTGATCTAAGCTTTCAATCAAAAGTTATTCAATGTCGAAGTCTGCTGCTGAAACTGAAATTTTTCGTATATACTTTTACAGCACTGTTTTGTAACAATCATAACTTTTTCGTTAACCGTCGGATCGTAACGAACTTTTAGGTGGACGTTCTATATATACTAATCTAACTTTCCACCGAAGGGATCTTCGATCTGAACTTCCAGTAAAAAGATATAAGGGATCGAAGTTGGCTGCTGAAGAGTTTCCAAAGTACTGCTGAACAGTACTTTGATGTATGATTGGTTTGTGTTCGGATTTTTCTGGTTTATTCAAGGTTTTTGATGTCGATATGTAGCAGATTCGAAGAAGTTCAAGATTCGTTTGATCTGAAAAAAAGTTTTGAGGTGTGTATATTTTTTTTACACGTGAATGGTGGTCTCTGTGCTATGATTGATTAGTGATAAAATTCATCTCTTTCAAAGATGATATCACGTGGGTTCTACAATAGCAAAGATT